>JAHBCN010014442.1:0-22677 GCA_019359885.1 Listronotus oregonensis
TACAAAAGAAATAATTTTACAAAGGGTTCGTGGCCAATTCAATAGAGGCTTCAGTGATCCGCCCTTAAAGCCGCATTTACACAATGCCAGTTAAGGAGACAATTGTCGGGGCCAGTGGTCTTGAGCCAGTTACGTAAATGTCTGAAGCCAGTCCAATTAAATGAGAACTTGTTTAGACCATTGCCACGTCAGTTGGTGACGAAAAATGCCGGAGTCCTCATTGTCTGTTGTGTCTCGTAATGAATTAAGAGTAATGTGTGATGATCTTTGTCGGGAATTTATCGCTAAGGATTGCAAAGTTCTCAAAGAAGAGTTTAATAAGAATAGGAAGTGGTCAAGAAAATGACTATTGAAAAGAGACAGTCACGGAGCTTCATCGCAATTGATAAAATAGTTACGAATGGAGAACCCATAGGAATATAAAGCTTGTTTAAAGATGAGTCCGGAGAGTTTTGACGAACTATTGCAGCTTGTTTCTCGATTGACAAAGGCAAACTGGCCTAAAACGAGGTATCTACTGCCCTATCACGTTTACACGGCGCCAGTTGTCAAGACAACTGTTGTGATAGAGTGGTGGGAGGTGTCACTGCACTTAGTCAATTATCATTTGTCTACTCCTGGAGACATTTGAATTTCAGGACAGCTGACAGGGCAGTTGGCACGCCAATTGGCCAGAGGTGTTTACACGTAGCCAATAATTTTATATCAGTAACAAAAGGTTGAGAACCACTGGTCTACAGAGACTCTTTATTCTTGAAACTATTAAAAACTTTTTTGTCAATCGCCTCCACTTAACGAGTAACCTAAAAATCCTTATTGTCATTTGGCTTATGAGCACCGGTTGAGGAAATGGTTATATAAATTTTATTAGAATATTTAACAGTGAGGTTAACTGACTTAATAAAAAAAAATATTTTAAAAACCTGTTTAAAATTAAATTTTAAATCGACGTGAAAACTTTAAAATAAAAATTAAAAATAAAGTAATGAGTAAACCTGATTCTTAACTGACACAAAAAATTCTGATCTCCATAATTTTTTTCCATTTGTTACAAAACCCACTTGTGTTGCAAATACAACTAATGCTTTTTTTCTACTAATTTAATTTTTTTAATTCAAAACCCAACTGTGTGAAAAATTGAACAAATATTTAAAATAGTCTTTTCCCACGTTACAATTTTAAAAAATCCTTATATAGCCCTTAGAAAAACAGGTTTACCCCCTTACAATACCTAGGAATCTCATCATTTTATATTTTGCGTTTTAAATGTGGAGAAACAAAGTATAAATTATCAAATCGATGGGTCACATTATAGTTAGCAAACCTAATATAAAGCAAAAAGCTAAGATTTCTAATTTGACTAAAAAACATTTGCTAAAAATTTTTTTTTTTCCAATTCTAATTTTATTTTTTTAAGTTTGCACATTACCTTAAAATTCAATTCCAAATAGCTTTTTTCAATAACTTTTTTTTATATCATGCCAACTAACCTCACTATTTGATATTTTAATTTAATTTTAATTATTTCCCTAACCAGGCGGCACCCATAACGCAAAGCTAATATTGATTTTTGGGTTACTAGATAAGCAGAGACGATTCTCAAAAAAGTGTTTTTATAGTTTTAAAAATAAATCATATTTTCATATGAGATCAAGTTTTTGGCGGTCATTGTATATTCTTAATAGTGGTAGAGCGAGATATCGGTTAATTACATTTTGTTATAAAAAAAATATATGTATGCAGTGGCGGCTTTACAGGGATGGCAGGGTCGGCAGTGCCTCCTTAGTGCTCAATGAGTAAATACTTAATTAAAATCAAATCATTCAAACCAAAAATATCAATCTTTTTACAGAACAACTACCTTATTTACTAGAAAGCCGTTTTTGTTGTATTATTTATTGTCCGCCTATACCGATTTACTTTTTAAATTCCTCGCGTAGTTTAAAACTCCTGCGATTAACCCATACCAAAGTTCTATTCCACTTCTACTTTTCGAATCGCCTTGGTATTCCCTGGTCCGGCTTGCCGTACGGTTTCATTGGTAAATCACAGAGAAAGCTGCGAATAAGATAGGCAACCAAACATACATTTGATTTGTTTTGTTCATGTATTACTAGCCACATTCGGCAAATATAGTTTTGCCGATGAAAATAAAGTGAGGTTAGGTTTAGGTTCTCATTAAACTTGAAGAAACCCGCTTCGATTTTTATTGATATTTTTAGTATTACCGGGAGTGCGTGTTAATCGATATTTTAGTGTTTTTTCGGGACTGTTTTTAAAATAAACGAGCTGTAATATCGTAAAAGAAGTTGTAGGGTACTTCCGTAAAAAAGTGTATTTCATAATTATATTATTTTTATCTCACAGGTGTCAGGTAAGCCTTGTAAATTTTTTAATTCCGACAAAAATGGAGGGAAGCTCTCTAACGGAAAACGAACAGGGAGATGTAACCACTATAACAAGTGATATTGTTTATCGCATTTTAAATTTAAAAAGTGGACTTTCATCTTTTTCATTCGACCAGCAAGTTAAAATAATAAATAATGGGCGTCCGACACCCAAGATGTGAAACTTAATCAATACGGGAGGTAAAGGAAGTAACAGGGCTTTTTCAGAAAATTGGTATCTAAAGTATGCCTGGCTTACGGGAAGTGAAACAAAAAATAAATTGTTTTGTTGTCCATGCCTGTTATTTTCGAACCGGAACGAAAAAAATCAAAATCGGTGGTGTCAAGTAGGCTACGACAACTTGAAAGAGCTCTTTCGTGCTCTACAAAAGCACGATATATCAAAAGGTCATATTTACAGTCAACTTAAAATGAATCTCTTTGGTAAACAAAACATTTACTTTTAGTAAACAACGGAGCTCGGTTAGAAAATGTTAAACATAACGAACTTGTTGAAAAAAATCACTCTGTTTTGCATCGATTAATAGGTATCGTAATTTTTTTGGCTTGTTAAGAACTAGCATTTAGGGGCCACGATGAATCTGAGCAGTCATTAAATCAGGGTAATTATAGGGAATTAATTAAAATGTTTAATAAATATGACCGAGAGTTTTGTGAACTGTCATTAGATACAAAAACTTTTTGCGGTGTGTCCAAAACCATCCAAAATGAGCATTTTATATAGAACCATAGAAGAGGAAATTAATAAAGCGATTTGTTTCTTCATTGAAATTGATGAAACCACGGATATTTCATGCCAATCACAGTTATCTATTGTTATAAGATATGCATTAGATGGCAAGGTTTTTGAAAGATTTTTAGGATTTAGGGATGTAAGTAGGCCATAAAGCGGAATATATTTTTAATGTTGTTCAGGAGAAATTAAATCAATTTAATCTCCCTAACAAATTAATTGGTCGGACTTATGACGGTGCGGTAGTCACGGCAGGCGAATTGAATGGTTTACAAGCAAAAATTAAAACTATTGCCCCTCAGGCTTTATTTACACATTGTCATGCACATAGAATGAATTTAGTATTGCAAGATACTTGCAAAAGTATAAAGGAATGTCAAATTTTTTTTGCCAATTTAAGCGGTTTTGCATCATTTTTTTCGGTGTCTTTAAAACGTACAAATGTTCTGAATAGAATAAGTGAAAAAAGAATGCCTAAAGTAAGTCAAACGCGGTGGAACTTTCATTCACGCCCTGTAAATACTGTCGCCGAATTACGTAGCTCACTTTTAGAAGTTTTTGATGAAATAATTGACGGAGAAGAGTTCGTAAATGAAAATATTTCTATACGAGAAGCGACTGGCTTAAAAATTTTATTAAATAATTTTGATTTTAACTTTCTCTTAAACACTTTTAAAAAGATATTTACCCAAACAAACGTTATATTTGATATTATTCAGAATACAACAACTGATATTGTCTATTCAAGTAATAGAATTAAAAAACTTCTTCAGAATCTAAAAGATTTTCGTACAGAAGACCGGCATTTTCAGTTTATTCGAAGCGATATTTTAGAACAGTTAGAAATAACAGAACCTCCAAAAAAAGACAAAAACTTAATGAACCTGAAGGAGACATTTATCAAAGATTATATTATGAATTTATTGACACCATCGTAATGCAAATTGAAACACGCTTTGCCAATTTTGAACAGCTAATTTTTTTTGACATATTTAATAAAAACAGGTTTGAAAGTTTTTCCCAAGAGATTCCTAACTATTTATTGGACAGTCTTTTAAAGTTTTATCCATCTTTTTTTAATAAGCAAAAGTTAGAGAACGAACTAAAAGTATTATATGCAGATCCGTTAATTTTTGGAGAATGGAATAAGCTTTTGGATATATATTATTTTATTTACATCAATTCATTGCATAATACCGTGCCTGAAATTTACAAATTGTTGTCATTGTTACTATCATTGTCACCAACCTCCGCTTCAAATGAGCGAGACTTTTCCTGTCTGAAACGTATTAAAAATTATGCCCGTAATACAATGAATCAGGAACGAATGTCAAGTCTGTCACAAATGTCAATAGAAAAAAGACTTCTCAAAGAACTACAAAGCACTTCGAAATTTTATGATGATGTAATTCACAATTTTGCAACATCTAAAACTCGCCGCACCCAATTAATTTACAAGGATGTTTAAATAAATCATCAATTGCATAAATTGTTTTTTTATTTAAAATCAGTTAACTACTCAGTTACTAGGTAGAATTCCCTCTAGATAATTTTCACTAGGATTGGTAGTTTAGTTAGTAAGTAATTATTTAAAATAAAATATTAAAAAACACAAAAAAATAAAAAACTCAAAAAATAAAAAAAAAAAAAAACATTAAAAAAACAAACAAAAATTAAAACTATTAAAAATCCCATAATGAGCTACATAACGAAATATTTTTTATTTTATTGTTAGGTTTTCTGATAAAAAAAAAAAGTCATGCGTCTGCCGATCCGGGCTGCGAACCCACAAGCCGCCACTGTATGTATGTGTTCGATAAGAAAAACACAATTTTATGGTTAGCAATACACTTTATTATTTAGTATAGTCTCCCTGAACATCAATTCACTTGTTCCAACGAGATTTCAATTTACGAATTCCACCCCTAAAGTAGGAATCTGGAAGGGCTGCAAAATACGTTTCCACAGCTGTTATGACCACTTCATTTGATGAAAAACGCTTTTCACGAATGAATTTTTTTTTAGGTCTGGAAACAAATAGAAGTTGTTAGGGGTCAAATCTGGTGAATACTGTGGATGCTTCAACAATTCGAACTTTAATTCATGGATTTTGGCCATTGTCAAAATGCTTTTGACACGGTGCTTTGTCCTGATGAAAAAGATTTTTTTTTCTTCTGCAAACGGGGTCTTTTTTCACGAATTTTTTTCTTTACCAGGTCTTAAAGGTAACAATAATATTTAGAATTCATTGTTTTACCAGTTCGCACAAACAAAATTCCTTTTGCCTCCTAAAAAAATGATGCTAACACCTTTTAGCCGACTTATAGACACGAACTCGTTTGGGAGCCGAAGAGTCAGGTTCACACTACTTTTTAGCCTCTTGTTTTGACTTAGGATCATGGTGGTAGAACCAACCCACTAAGCAAAGAACATCTTGAGCACGTTTTGTAACGTTATTTAGAAGTAACTGTGATAACGTTTAATATTAAACATTATTTTGTCATGTCTGTTCCGTTAAAAGTTAACATATCGACCTCGTTTGCTTAAATTTACCCCGCACAGAGATTGTTACATTTTTTAACAACGACGCCAAGTTTACAAAGAAAGATTTATTTAGCTTTATTATTAGAACATAAGCTTACTATATTTTAAAAACAATTGTGTTTTGTGTTAAAGTTTTTTCTTGTTCTATTAAAAGGAAATATGGATCGGAAAGTAAGTATATTACACCATTTTGTACTACACTTTAGTTTTTATGTATGTAGGTATATAGATAAACTGACCAAAATTCCCAATTTTGAAGGTCAGGTTTTTAAGCCATAAGTCTAGAAAATCCAGCATTAGTCGTTTCCTTAGGATAAAGTTACCATTTACCAGTTTACAAAGAAAGGGGGTAATAAGCCCGGATTTAGTTTCGGGAGGGACCTTTCATTCCCTAGATATATATAAATTAAAGCAAGTATAGATTAAAATTTGATTGCTTTATACCTACCTACATAATACTAATTTATATTAAGACCGGAAAGTAGTGTTTTGCAGGTTGGGCCAAGGGGTTTCTAGGGCGAGCGGTAGGCGAGTCCTGGAAGCTTGGCGAGATCTGCAAAACAATTGTTTTTCGTTCATGTAACGTACAATATTTTTTTTCGACCGAAACTATTTAAAAATAAAAATAATAATATTTTAAGACACCCACAGTACATTAGTACTAAGGCCTCAAGCCTTCGTGGACTGTCCAAAGATAAAAACAAAATCAACTGAAGTTCGTTTCCGTAACAACTATAAACAAAAACAGCTGTGCTGTAAATAAGCAGCTTATTTTTCATTTCATGGATCTGTAAAGTAACAAATGGGTCTAGAAAAGTGACAAATGAGCCCGGCAAAAGATTTTTTCTGGTTCTTGATAACCACTTTCTGGTCTAGCCTGAAACAAAGGTTACTTTCTGGCCAAAAAATTCTCCAGAAAATGGGTATTTTTCGATCGGTCGAAAAAAACTTGTTAGGGGACTTAAATAGTAAAAATTGGGTACTTTATAGCTATTTATGTATCAAGGGCGTTACTGGGACTATAATGCCCTGAAGGTCGAAATAGCCCGAGGGCCTCTGGCCCGAGGGCTAGATTTCGACCTGATGGGCATTATAGTCCAGTAAAGCCCGTGGTGCATACAATGCTTTATGTTTTACCCAAAAAAGAGTTTTTCAATGACTAATTACATTATTTATTCGCAATATAAAAAATAAGTTGCACCTGTACCTGTATACGTAAGTAGATAATGACTGGTGTTAAGTTTGACTTTGATGTTTCTGTCAGTTAGTCAGTTGGCATTTTTTATTTAACGATTTGCTCAAAATGGAAGAAATTCCACAAAATATATGAGAAAAGGCAATAAAAGCGACCGAAAATATTTT
This sequence comes from Listronotus oregonensis, assembly GCA_019359885.1. Lineage (NCBI taxonomy): Eukaryota > Metazoa > Arthropoda > Insecta > Coleoptera > Curculionidae > Listronotus > Listronotus oregonensis. The sequence continues at coordinate 7,048 of JAHBCN010014442.1, forward strand.
GCCAGTTAAATCAAGGCAACAGTATGATCGGGAGTATGGCATATTTGGTATTTGGAAAGATGCGAACGCAATTCTTCAAATAACCGAAAACGTTTTAATGGCATATTTCCAGGAACTGGTAAGTTATTGATTTTATTTTAATACGTATGTTTAACAAACTTTTTTATTTTTAGTCGGAAAAATACAGTCCGAACTCTCTCTGGACCAAGTATTCCACCCTAAGGTGTACGTTGATGGTCTATGAAAATATATACATTTCGCAATACCATCGTCTCATATCTTTTTTAAAAGTTAAGTTGAAAAGATACGTCCCGAAGAAGTCTAAAGTTTTGGAAGGAGAACAAATATTAAAATTTATTAAGAAGGCTCCTGATGATATCTACTTGGTACACAAAGTCATATTGGTAATGGGTGTTTTTGGAGGTTTAAGACGAGATGAGTTGGTCAAAATGACCATTGATGACATTGAAGATAGAGGAACAGTCTTGGTTATAAAGGTACCAGAAACTAAAACTTCAACTTCAAAAAGTTTTACTATCATTGAAGAAGATTTAGGCGCTTTAAATTTAATAAAAAAGTACACAACATTAAGACCAGCTGGAATAAAGGAGCGAAGATTCTTTCTTACCTATAGAAAGGGTCGATGTGCAGTACAACCCATTGGAAAAAATACCATAGGAAGCGTCCCAACATTGATCGCAAAATTTTTAAAACTGGATAATGCAGAAGCTTACACCGGCCACTGTTTGCGTCGCACATCGTCAACTTTACTTGTTGAGGCAGGTGCTTCGTTTGAAACGCTAAAACAACATGGGAAATGGAAAAGCTCTTCAGTAGCTGAAGGATATATAGAAGAAAGTATTTCATCCAAAAACAAAGTAGCCAAAATGATTGCCAATTCAGTTAATTCCGAGGTTAATTCCGTATCAACTATTGAAAATTCTTTAATGGACTGTTCTTCTATACAAAATAGCGTTAGTTCTACCACCGCTGCTACCATCACAAAAAACACCGAGCATTCTATAGTGGGATCAGCTATATTTTCCGGGACATTTCAAAATAGTATTTTGGAAATAAAGTTTAATTTTTAGTATTGTTTAAAGAAAAAATTATTTTTTGTATAAACTTGATCTTTATTGTGAGAGAAATAAAATTGGATAAGCAATAAAATCTCCATATTAGCGCATTAGGGCATTATAAGCGGGCATTATCATATTGCCCGCTTATAATGCCCTAGGTGTGATAGCAGGTATTATTGCTATCATAACATATTCCGTTTCTAAGGTATTATAGATCAATAATAGATAGGTAAAACATAAAATAAATAAAATACTCCTGTTAAATAAATTTCATCAAAGTTGTAACTTAAGCATTAACTGTGATGTATTATATTTTATAATTTTAAGGGAAATTATTTACAAGTGGGGTTAAGCCTATTTCTGGCCATAAAAAATAGATGAAGTTATGGATCATCATGTTTTTGTTTTAATTTTTTTGTTTGTACGGCGTTTTAATTAATATTTTAATTAAAAAATCAACTCCGAAATTTCAAAAAATCGTTTTTTTTTTGCAAATGATCTTAAATAACTTTTATTCTTATTGTGTTATTGTTTTTCGTAATCTACGTTTAAAAACAAAGAATTACAAAAAAATCGACGTCGAAATGAGTTTTGATTAGTTGCGGTTAGTTTTTTACAAATATTTCGTTTTTTATGTACTTTTCCAAAAAATATATGTATATGAAAAACAATGATAAAATAGAAAATCATGAATACCAATATTTTTTTTGAGTTTTAAAGGCATGAAAGCTATCGAAGTCTTTATTTTTTCCCTCTACGACATTTTTTATCATAAATGCTACGTAAAAACAAGCAGAATAAAAAAATATATAAAAATATTAATTTTTTATCTAGATATGGCCAAAAATAGGGTTGACCCCACTTGTAAACAATTACCATTTTAAGAGGCCCTAATATTAGACAGTTGACACATTAATAATAATAATAATAATAATAATAGAATTATTAGAAAATTAATTATGAAATAAATTGTAGATGCAGTTCAGTCTGTTTTCAAATAACAACTAATCAGAAACTGGATCGGCAGTTAAAAAGAGAGGCATAGGTTTAACACTGCTCGAATGAAGTAACTAGTATAACTGTAAGTAAAAGTTTCCTAAAGGGATAAACTGAATTTTTATTTGAATTGTTTATCAAATAGAAGCAAAATAAGAGTATAGTACAAAGTTCCTAAATGTTTTTTCAAAATTGTGTGGTTTATCAGTAGTTTACTCTACCATTTAGTAATGGCTAATCGAGTAGCTAATATTAGAGAAAATTCCGACTATGTTTTAAAAAATTGTAGGCTTTTAAGCCATAACAAGGTTTTTATCCTTTGTATAAGGAAAATAAAGTATCTAAGACACTATCTGCAAATACAGCTTTTTTTGCCAACCTGCGATATAAAATTATCTTTTTAATTAATGAAGCAATTATGTCAGTAACCAAAAGTTTTGGGGCAAATATTTAACAAAGTTTTCTTTTTCCAGGTGCAACTAGGAGAAAAAAATAGAACAGAATGTGGATATTAAAAATATATGTACATACAGTTGGTTTTTAATAAACAGTTATAAATTATGTAGGTAATTTTTATACCTAATTTTAGACCTTTTTTTTTTTAATATTACTCATATTAACACATCACAAATATTTAAGACTTTTTATATAGTAAATTAAGAAAGATAAACATTACCATATGAACATTTTTATATATATGAACTATTATACTTTGTGTAGATTTAGAAAATAAGCTTTCCCTATTAACTAGTCTGTACACAAATTTGGGGAATATGAAAGGAGCATTGTAGACATCAGATATTTTTATGAATAAATTTTTCTTTATAGTTCATATCAGCATTTTTTTATTGGGGATAGTCAGTTGTCACTGGTTATATCTTGGAAACTATTGTATCATCCATATTTTTTCAGTGGCATCTTTAATAAAAGAGTGGACGCAACATTTACTTTTATACAAAAAAATGCTAAAACTTTGAGGTAAACAATTTTTTAATATTTTTAATTAAATAATTTCTTGAGGTTTTAATAAACGATAGGGTATTATACAGTTTTAGTTTTACAAAACGTAAACACAAAGAGTATTTAATCAAATTTTTTTTATTTGAACAGCATACCTTTTAAAAAATATCTTTCACTTTGTCAATGCTTTCTTGCATAAAAGTAAATTTTCGCCCACTCTAGAAGTTAAACAGAAAATAATATATGCGGAAAGGAGTGAAAAATCGTTTTAGTAATTTCCGTGATTGATTAGTTTGATATCAACATTTTTATAAAAAATGTGCCCTTTTTAATATACTTGGTATCGTGCGCCTCCTAGTGATAAAGTCGCCAACCTAATACGTTTAGTGGCTTAAAGCCATCTTCATTATACTAATTCTTATTTTAAAGCTGTACATTAAATCGTTAACAAAGCACGATTTACGACCATACTTAATTAAACATTCTGTATTATTATCATAAACCACACATTAAGGATCCAAAAGATTTTTTAGTTTTAACTAAATAATGGAAATATTACAAAACAGAAGTTTGTTTATAATCAACATAACAAAACCGTCTATTTAAATCCTTAGAAAATCCTCTTTATAACGTAAGTTACATAACGTGGATGTTTCAGAAAATGTGTCAGGCCTAAACAATGCAAAATACATAACAAGGCCGTTTAAGATTCGAAACTAGAACGTTGTATTTTTAACGTAACTACAATTTTGTTAAGTTGAAGGAAATATAACGAAACTATTAAGTTTAAGGCCCTGTTATTGTTTCAAGATGATTAACGTAACAAAGGAACAAGAAAACATAAATGTAACGTAATAAGGATGATTTTTTGCTTAGTGGGAAGTCCCATCCATAGTGATGAATCGGCGCACAAAATCCACTTTATCCTTTCGAAAACACTATAAATGTTGCTAATAAAGTCGCATCCTAATGTGTTTTTGTTCCATTGTTAGCGAATGCGGCACCCATTGTGCACACAGCTTTTTGAAACGCAATACTTCAGTCAAAATATTGCTTACACTACCGAATGGGATACCTAGAGCTTATACTAAATCTCTTTCAGTCAATCAACGATTTTCCAATACGATATCCTGTATTTTTTCTGGTGTTGTTGCTGGTTTTGGACGTTCTTGACGTGGATCTGATCTTCAAGACTTGTTCGACCACTTTGACATTCAGCAACCCATCTTTTTACCGTACTAATTGAAGGCAAAGAGTCCTTATATACTTTTAACTTTTGTTCATAAATTTCCTTTGCTTTTAAACCTTCCAAAAATAAAAATTCAATCACTAAACGATATTTCATTTTTTTATTGTAAAAAAATACTGTGACACGTCGATACTAAATGGCCTGTAAACAAAGAATAAATTAACAGCTTCAAATGAAACTTCACATAAGTTCATATAAAAAGTAAATCAACATAACAAAAAAAATGGGCTAGTAGCAACGCCCTCTCTTACAGAACCGCAAAACTTATTGAACATCCCTATATATTTATTTTTCAAAAAGTAGATTCAACATGAGTGATTCTTAATAATCATCTATACGTTATTTATATTACCGCAATTAGCCCCTCGATTCTAGATCCATTCAAAATTGATTATTTCTACGTATGCTTGGCCAAATTCCTTAACGTGGATTCGCATTTATCTTTATTAAGATTTCCGTGCTTTGTGATGTGAAAAATTAATGGTAGGCAGCTGTTCGATTTCAATTACCCTTTCCGTGTCCCTCCGAAAAAAAACAGGGCTGACGAAAAAAGAAATCATTTTTTTTTCAAGATTTAAGTTTTTTTAAATTTTTAATATTTACGGAAATTTTTTAATTAGGGGATTGGGGGTGGGGGGTTTTTTTACTTTATTTAAAAAAATTTAATTTGTTCGATTTTTTTTTTAAAATTCCTTATGGAATTTAAAAAAAACCTTAAAAATACCCCCCCCCAAAAAAAAAAAAGGCGGGGTCAAAAGGGGAAAAAAAAATTTTGAAATAATAGAAAAAAAAAAAATAATTTTAAAACAGGAATTTTTTAAAAAATAAAACCCAAAAACCCCCCTTTTTGGACCTAATTAAAAATTTGGAAAAACCTTAATGGTTTTTTTAAAATTCCCAAAAACTAAAACCTTTTCCCCTCAAAAATTTTTTTGGAAGCATTTTGCTCAATTTCGGAAGAAAAAATTAAACCTTAAAAAAAAAAAATCAAAATTTTAAATTAAAATTGGGAACAAGAATAAATCTAACGTTTTTGGCTTAAAATTAAAGGGTTTTTAAATTTGGAAAATTTCAAGAAGTTGGTTTCCAAAAATTTTCCCAAAAAAATTGAAATTTTTAAAAACGGGGGTTTAAAAAAAAGAAGCCAAAATTAATTTTTAAAAAAAAAAAATTTTCTTTTTTTTTTTAATTTTTTTAAATTTTTTTGTTTTTTTTTAAAAGGGTTTTTAAAAAAAAAAACCCCTTTTAGGAAGTGGTTTCCCATTAAAAAAAAGGGAAAAAAATTTTTTAAATTAAATTTAAAAAAATTTTTTTTTTTTTTATTTAAATTTAATTTTTTGTTTTAAAAAATTTTTTTAAAAAAAACCCCCCGTTTTTTTTGATTTTTTTTAAAATTTATTTATTTTAAATTTTAACAAAAATTTTAAAAACCCAAAAATTTTTTTAAAAAAAAAAAATTAAAAAAATTTTTTTTAAAAAATTTTTTTTTGGAAAAAAAAAAAAATAAAAATTTTTTTTTTTTCCCCAAAAAAAATTTTTTTTTTAAAAACTTAAAAAAAAAATTTTTTTAAAAAAATTTTTTTTTTAAAAAAAATTTTTAAAAAAAATTTTTTTAAAATTTTTTTAAGGATTTTTAAAAATTTAAATTTTTAAATTTTTTAAATTGTTTTTTTTAAAAATTTTAAAAAAACCCGTAAAAAAAAAAATTTAAAAATTTTTTTTTTAAAATTTATGACAAAATTTTTTTAGTTTTTTTTTTTTTAAAATTTTTTAAATTTTTTTTTTTTTTAAATAAAAAAAAAATTTTCATTTTTATTTTTTAAAAAAATTTTTGGGGTTTAAAAAAAAAATTAAAAAAAAAAAATTTTTAAAAAAATTAAATTTTTTTTAAAAAGGGAAAAAAAAAAAAAATTTTTTCTTTATTTTTAAAAAAAAAACCCCCCAAAACTTAAAAAAAATGTAAAAAAAATTTTTTGGAATTTTGTAAATTAAAAAAAAAAAAAAATTTGGGCCCCCTTTTTTTTTTTGGAAAAACCGGGGGGGGATTTTTTTAAAAATGAGGGGAAAATTTTTTTTTGGGGAAAAAATTTTTTTATTTTTTAAAAATTTTTTTAAAAAAAACCTTTTTTAAAATTTTTCCCTTTTTTTGAATTTTTTTGGAAAAAGGGGGGAAATAATAAAAAATTTAAAAAATTTAAAAAGGCGAATTTGGAATTTTAAATTAAAAAATTTTTAAAAAAAATTTTTTTTTAAAAATTTAAAAATTTTTTTAAAATTTTTAAAAAATTTTTTTTTGGATTTTTTATTTTTTAAAAATTTTTCCCCCCCAAATTTTAAAAAAGGGGGAAAAAAATTTTTTTTGGGGGGAAAAAAAGGAAAAAAAAGGAAAAAAAAAAACCAAAAGATTTTAGTGTTAATAAAACCAATGAGCTGACGTCAGAGATAGAGAAAGCATTTTATTCATAAACGCAATCAAGAGCTACGCCTAACATGGTTTGTGTTTATTATTAGAATGGTACTAGCACAGTTCGTACTTACTTGTGAAATAATAATCCAGGAATCATATCCACTTTACACACCTGGCACTGCCTTATCATTTTTATTTATTAAAAGTACTTACACAAAACTAAAATTTAAACAATTGTCACAAAAATAACCCAAAAAACAACAAGAAACATTTATACTAAAACGCCATATTGAACGTGTCATCTGTCGAGGGAAGCCGAAGGTGGCCGAAGTACAACGACTATTAGTCGTTGGCCGAAGTACTCATTTACTAAAAATGCACTGTTGTCACGTTGTCGCGCCTTTATTAGTAGCTGTCCAAAAACAAAATAGTATTTTGACATCATTACTTTTCTGTGTAATACTTTAAAGTAATAAATATAACAAATATTATTCACAGTTTAAAAGACAATAGTAGAGCCTAATTTGATGTAATTTTAAGAATAAATTAAGTAAAATTTAATTATAATATACTATCAAGTAAATGAAACAGAAATATACTTGGCAGCCCGCTTTACGACAAAATAGTATCCGTAGTAACCATTTCCCGGGTTTTGGTGGATTTTATTGTTTAAGAACAGAGGTTTCATTCATCGGTAGGCAGAACCTTAGAATGTGCGTTTATGATGACACGCTTATGCCAAATCGATGCTTTCTCCAGTTAATCTAACAGCTCATTAAATAAAACTATGACATTATTTAACTCTTTTAAGGAAGGATCTCATTTATTGTGATACGTTTTAATAAACGTTTTAAGAACTCTTTGCTTTAAAGAAATAAACTGTTAAGATATTTTCTAAAAAATATTTTTAAAAAGAAAATCGTTAACGTAATGAATAAAACTGGCGCCAGTACTAAGCCCTGAAGCACCCAGCGTTAATTTGGTGAAATCTAGAAAACTTACCATCGTCGATGGAGAGGAAGTTTAAAAAAACATTACGTCAAACCTGGTCCAAAGCCAAAGATCTGGGATTTACTAAGTAATTTGTTTTAGTTGTATGAGACAAAGAAAAAAATGCAGTAGATCTTTAGATCTTTTGTGTCGAATTCATACTGTCTGTCATGTATAATATTGGTTTATCTAAATACTTTAAAATTTGGGAATTAAATAATATCTTGTTTACCTTAAAGACAATAACTTTGCTAATTCTTATTATCATATCTTTGGTTATTATAAAAATCTTTATACATTTTGCTACTTTTTGCTCAGCTGATATATTTGTAGTACAGGATGTATATACAGGGTGTCCTGATAAGGTCGTCCTTCGGCGAACCCTTCACCGTATAGCTTTCGGAAAATAATATTCATTATAAAACAAGCCTCGAGAAAATGCTGAAATTTATTTTCAAGTTTCTAATTTTACCGCTAGAGGGCGTAAAACTAAGAACAACGTTGAAAATTCGGATTATTTAAAAATATTCCATATAAACTTATATTGTTGATAGTTTTCTTACAAACTATGTAAAAAAAACTTTTTTTTATTAAGTGTTTTTTCTCTAACCTGTTAAATATAGGGAGTGGGAAGAAGCGAATGAAAATTAAAAAAAAAAATTAAATAACTTTTTTTTCGGCTTAACCGATTTTGATAAACTAGGCCTTGTTTAAAGGAGCTTTTACAAGGGCTTAAAATAAAATATTGGTATAATTAATTTATTTTTTGGGTGGAAGAAGTAAATAAATTTACACAGTAGAATCACAAAGGGATCCCCCAGAAATTATCTAAATAGAGGGAGCTGTAAAGATGTTAATTGCTCAGTTCTAACTATTTTATTTCCAATATCTAGCTTTCGCCCACGATTGTAAGCTTCATCAGGATAGCTATCTATCTATCTATCTATCTATTGTAGAAGAGTGAGTTCCCTCGCTGGGGCCCTGAGCACTGAGGCCTAAGCCCATTATGCTCTACACCAACCCTTAAGCATGCACAGGTTCCGTCCCCCTGTACTGTCCCTTACGTATGCATTCCTTTTACACTAATATGGTGCTTCGTTTGCTTCTAGAGCAACTTCCTACTAGTGATGCGAGTCCGTTAGTGTAGGAATCTTATGTCATTTAGTCAATCCGTCCCAGACATTTCCCCCTGATGTGCCCTAGTGCTGGGCAATCTCTAATCATGTTGGCGTCCTCTCTTCCCTCTCCCCCACCATCACTTCTTTCCCCCTTTTTCCTATCTTGTTGAGATAGTGTCTGTTTCTACAATGACCTGTCAGTATGCCTGTCAGGTTTCTTATTCACCCTATTGAAGTCCTTTATGTTCATCGGTAGGTCCTTCCATAGTTCTTCCCCAATAATAGCCTTTGATTGTCTGGCTTTTTTCTCTTTCAGTTCTCATCGAACCGTTTCCTCTATTTGCTATCTCTTCATATCCGTGTTGTAAGTCTCCCCGGTATATTCGGTCCATTGTCCCCAGCTCCCAAATTGGCAATTTGTCAGCCATTTCATTCCCCGGGATCCCTTTTTGTCCAGGGACCCATTGAGGGTGACTCTGGCGGTTTTTTCGAGTTTATTAATGTTTCCCGCATCATTTTAAGTTCTGATCTGTACTGTATTTATTGCGCCCCGATCGCTGCCTTACTGTCAGTACATATAGTTATTTTTCCCTTGTATTTCTTTTTTAGGCAGTATTCTATGGCTTTGGCTATTGCCATAACTTCCGCCTGAAACACGGTTGCATATTTTCCCATTGTTCCTAGAACTTGTAGTTCGTCCTTTCTATAGAAACCAAAGCCTGTGCGGCCTTCTTTCCTTGGGCCATCTGTGTATATACTGTTCCTTCGCTTGGATCCCGGCGTTTGTGAGCCATATCTATCGATGCCATGTCCACCTTGTGCATGAGGTCTAAGTGGATTACTGGGGGGATGCTATCCTTCTTCATCGAAAGAGCCACATTTCTCACTTGGCCCAACATCATCAGGATAGCTAAAAACAACAATAGAAAAAAAAAGAACATTCAAACAACGAATCAAACACACAATTAGATTTTAACTTACAAAATATGTAGTTACTCCTATACACTGGAGCGGTGCATCGTATAAATTAAAATACATATATGTAAATAAACAATCACAACATTATTCTTGACCCGAGGGGTAACTACATTTTGTAAGTTAAATTTGTGTTTGATTTTTTTGAATGTTCTTTTTTCTATTGTTTTTTTTATATCTGTTTAAATTTATTAGTTGGGCAGCAATTAACATCTTTACTGCTCCTTATTTAGATAATTTCTGGGGGATCCCTTTGTGTTCTACTTAAAAAATATATATATATATATATATATATATATATATATATATATATATATATATATATATATATATATATATATATATATATATATATATATATAATATATAAATTAAAAATTTTAAATTATATTTTAAAAAAATAATTATTATTTTTTTTAAAAAAAAAAAAATTTAATATATTTTTTTAAAATAAAAAAAAAAAAATTTCCCCTTTTTTTTAAAAAAATTTTTTAATTTTTATTTTTTTCCCTTTTGCGGTGTATTTACATTTCCTAAGAACTTTTGTGAGATAGGAAAAGAAATGCAGGCAAAAGTTTCCTTAAAATATAAAAATCATGCACCGTCTTAGTTTCCGTTTGTTGAAGTTATTTGTTCTAGTAGAAGATTACTTTTTTGGTGGCGTATTATAATGTGAAAAAAAGTAATATAATAAATTCTATTTAAAATACATTGTAAAATTGGCAAGTTTGGAAAAAGATTGGCGGTAGGTGTTATTGGGTTTTGTCGTTTAATAAGAGATAGCGCTATTTAGTTCTTTTAGATAAAAAAATACATTTATGTTTTTTATCTTAGAAAATCACTTTGGCTAACAAATGACTACCATGGGTGTAGGAAGTGTAGTAATAAGGAGTTTATTCACACAAGACTTAAATATTTTGAGATTTTGGGGAAAAGGTAAATCTTCTGCGGGTGGCAGGTTTCTTAGTCTGGACACTCTAGGGATGAAGGAACGAACGAAGTGAAAGTTAAGTTGCACTGTAACATGATGACACTACGTGTTAGTCTAGTCAAGTGCCACTACGTGTTAGTCTGTTGGGAGCTTCCAAAGGAGGAATTATACTGGCTAATTCTTCGGAGCAGAAGCCGTGAAAATACCAATAAAAGAGGGACAAATCCCTACAGCTCGTTGGTGGACAAAAGAAGAAAGCTCTTCTGTAAGTGTGGGATTATTTATAAGACGAATAACTTTTCTCTGAATGGAGTCAAGAATGCTAAGTGTTGTAGGATACGCCATTTCCCAGAGGTGAAAACAATATTCTAAAAAGGGGCTAATTTGGGATACATACAGAGTATATAGATTGAAAGAAGAAAAATACTTTCTGGCTGGAAATAGGAATTCAAGCTTTCTTGAAGCTGCCGAGGCTATAGATGTAATGTTTTGTGCCAGTCGAGGTTATTCTCAAAAGTAACACCGACAAGATTAAACGACTCTTTGTTCTACCGAACTTGGCCGCTCATATATAAGGGATGAGCATTTGCAGACTTTTTTCGCGACAGCGAACATGACTGTGTTTTCGAGGCGCGCCAATAAGTTTGAGGTCTTGTGAGAGAGACATCTGCATTGACCTACGCTTGGTTTCCAAATCAGGCTTATTTACTAGCTTAAGAAATTGAATGTTAGAGTGGAGGGTACTATCGTCAGCAAAACTGTGAATGGAATTGATTGTGGAAGGAGAAAATCGTTAATGTGTAAAAAAAACATAGTGGGTGCCAGTACTGAGCCCTGGGGTACCCCAGCATTAACCTGGTAGAAGATCGAAGAATGACCATCTACAGTAACTGATATACGTCGATTAAAAAGGACACTGGAAAGCCAAGAGCAAAGCTTAGGTGGAAGACCGTAAGAAGGAAGCTTGTTAGGAAGCCTGTCATGCCAGACCTGATCAAAAGCTTTGGATTCACCAAGAAACTCAAGGGACATGTTCCAGTTGTGTGAGACAGAGGAAAACAAGTCATCTGTGGATCTTCTGTGACGGAATCCATACTGTCTATCATGTAAGATCTTTTGTTTTTCCAGATACTTCAAGGTTTGGAAATTATTGAATTTGTCCATTACTTTGCAGACAACAGAAAGAAGAGATATAGGTCTACAGTTAGGGGGAAGAGTTTCGCATCCATTTTTGGGGACAGGTTACACACGCGCAGACTTTCAGCTCTCCGGAAAAATGCCCCTATCGTAAAAGATTCAAAAGAGGCGAGTTAGGATGGGTGCAAGCTCGGGAGCACATTTTTTAAGACGATTATTAAGAGAAGAAAGAATACGCTTGATCTGTTTGACTTTAAAAATAATATCGGACATTTTATGAGAAACAGGGACAACTGTCGGAAGAGAAAGATTAATAGGAGGATCAAGGGTAGAATTGGCAGCAAATTGTTTGGCATTATGGGACTAACAGTGTAAGTAAAGTGACGTTTTTTTGAAAAGGTAAGAATTAGCGACATAAATAAAAAGTACTTGTGTCACAGTGTCACAGCTAGTTTGTCCCTGCAGCATTGAAATTTACAACAATTTTTTTAAAAGTAATTTAAAGAGACTTACTTGACATTACATCCTATTAAAATAAATTAAAATATACCTGATGGGTCAATAATTAATTCATTTTTTTTTTTTAAATCTTTTGGAAGCCAATATCTCCGAAGAGAAGGCCTATACGAAAAAAGCTTATATGAACTTGTAGTATTTTTTTCACAGGTTTTTTTAATATCCGCGAGATTTTTCGTAGTATTCCGGACACCCTGTACTTATTAATAATAATTGTATACGTAACGGGTATAACGCGTTTGGGCTTGATAGCTACTCAGATCATAAAAACCCTATTTAGTCCGATCAAACGGTAGTTTGAAGTGGAAAATTTTGGTGTAATTGTTTTAATTAGGTTATTCTATGTTTTTTGGGGTGCTGAACACAAATCTGAAATTGTCCAACAAAAATGTGCTCGGCAAATAGAAGAAATCATCAAAAAAGCACTAAAATTCATGTTTTTTAGTGGTTTTTAGCTTATAACTTGCAAAGCAAGCTATTTATGCAAAAAGTGTCTATGTAGTAAAATAAAGAGGGGAAAATTTCCTATAATTTATGTCATTTAAAATTTTTTTGTACGTCGTATGGTTTCCACGCAAAAGAGTGCTGAAATATAGGAGAAATTAGCATTTAAAAAAAATAACCGAAGACATCATTAGTTTATATTTTTTATTTTATGTAGGTGAACATTATTTTATAGATTAATAAATGAGGCAAATTTTAGTACAATTTAGTATTTTCGACCTAGTACAAGCCCTCTTAGACACCTGGATAAAGGATTTCAGCAGGGCAGCATTTCAGTTCTTCTAGGTCTGAAACAAAAATCTTTGACTTAATTGCAAAATTTTCAACTATTCATTGAATAGACATAAAAAATATTAATTTATAAGTACCTATCTATTTACTTGGATGAGAATGATTGACCCCCGGTCCACACGACTCTGTGCAGCAAATATCCTTCATCTATAACGTACAAACATCCTTGGAGATTCGCCTCTTCAGTTGTGTGAATGGCTTATATAAAGTAGACTTGGTTCCTTTCCTCATACCATAGTCGTCAAAAAAAGGCAACGGATAAGGACACAGTTCATATTTTAAGAATTCTCTAAGTTCTTTATCAGATTATTTAGCAATTGTGAATGTTTGAAAGTTAGTCGTAGGATTGATGGGGATGGTTTCATCACTTATTTTGTTTGCATTTTTCATCGCAACAAGTGGCAAGACTCTGTCTTTCCTGTAAAATTTGACAGTTTCAAAGTCACTGCCCACAATCCACATGTTCTGAGCTAGTAAATGCTACTCCACACATCTTCTTCATTTCCTTAAAAATATTTTGGAGGAAGTCATTCCTACAGTCCACGTACAGAGTATACTTTCACTAACCCCACGACCATTAGTCAACTAAAACACTTATTACTGGACATTGTGAAGAGATGTTGTATTGTATCTCAACGAAAACACTCGGAAAAAAAAAAAAAACTGGGCTTCTTGCCGTTGCAGAGAGAGACAAATGACACGACCACGGTAGTTGCAGTGAACGAACTGAGTAACTGAAGGCATGAGAACGTGACCTTGACGCATATCCCCTCCAGTCAGCCTAGTCTAACCGAACGGTCTTTGCCTTACGTCAAAATAGGCGAGGCGCTGCAGAAAAATTGCATTGATTAATTGATTATTTATTGCTTTTTTTCAAAAATTACTGTTTTCTCCCATATTTCAGCACTCTTTTGAGTGGAAACCATACGACGTACGAAAAAAATTTTAAGGGACATAAATTATAGGAAATTTTTTCCTCTTTATTTTACTAAAAAACCATTTTTTTGCGTATATAGCTTGCTTTTTAAGTTATAAGCTGAAAACCACTAAAAAACATTATTTTTTATGGGTTTTTGATCATTTCTCATATTTGCCGAGCAAATTTTTGTTGGACAACTTCAGATTCGTATTAAGCACCCCAAAAAACATAGAATAAACCAATAAAAACAATTACATCAAAACTTTCCACTTCGACCCTTTTTTGTGCACCGTTTTACTAGCCTAATTATGCACATAACACATATTATACCAATCTTTTTCAGGCACTAATATTTTCGTCGTCATCTGTCATCTGTTATCTCTATACTTCCGATTACTAAAATAAAAAGAACAAAGATACCTAAACAGTGATTTATAAAGCTTTGCGTTTTTGTCTTAAATATCAAAACTTTTAAAATATATAAAAAGAGCTTTCTTTTGCTTAAAAATACAACGATTTATTTAAAAAGTCTGAACTGTTTTTGGAGGAAAATAAATATTTCACGGTAAGCGATACAAATTACTTTACAGTTTAAGACATTCAGTTTGCTGAAACAAAAAGTTAGGGCTTAAAAAGAAGACCATGTTTTATAATGTAAACATATTTAAGATATATGCCTTTTTATATCTTTATTTAATGCCCAATAAATTTATCTTTTAATATTTTTTTTATTTAAACGATTAAAAATGTTTGCTTTCTTTAAACTAAGAATTGTTAGAAGAAATATTAGCATTGGGTAACTTTAATTCTAACAATTTAAGTTTACAAATTACTTTTTATTTAAGTTTTGGAATAATTAATTAGAAGTTTGTATTTAAAATTTCTCATTTATTTTAAAAGTAAATTTAATTTAAAATAATAATAATAATAATAGTTGATTTGTGTAAAGGCTTTCGCGACCATCGCCTGCTAAACTTCTGTTTATTGGGCCGTAGCCTCGGCGGTGATTTCGTGCTTTTGACGTTTCACCAGCATAAGTGAGTTGGCAATGAAAAACATAAGTGCAATTTTTTCAAAGGACTGCTTGAGGCGTTTTGGACAATGCCTGACGACTACATACTTTACATAGAACGAAAATAATTATGAAAAAATCAAAGTTGAAGCAATGGGAAGCTTCTTAAGCCCAGTAGTGGCAAATTTCTTTAAGGAAAAATTAAGTATTATCCCATAAAAACCAAAAGTGTGGTAAACTGTGAAAGGCTTTCGCGGCCATTGTCTAATGTTGCAATGGTTTTTAGGCTGTTAGGCCGGCATCGATTGTCTGGATGACTTGACGTTTCGCCAACACGAGCGGTTGGCATCTTTAGAAGTTGCTTCCTGGTTGACAGTATGCGAACTACTGTGCTTTGCGCGGTCTTGCTCGTTTTATACGTTGGGAGGCAGTAGGCGGGGCTTCGGTTACTTTCGGTTCCAATCTTCCGATCTTTGTTCTAGGGTGCAACCCTTAATTATGGGATCCATGTTTGTTGATTTTAAATGCTTCTCTTTCTTATTTAAA
>JAHBCN010014443.1:0-22730 GCA_019359885.1 Listronotus oregonensis
GATTGGCATCAACGCCATAGTGGTGAAGTAAGTCACTGTCATTTGGACTAGTTACATTTAGTTCCATCCCGGTCAGTCTGGGTCTCACAGTGAGTAAAAAACAACTGCATTTTGGTAACTAGATCGATTGATGTGATTAACAATATTTTGAAAATTGAAGGTATTTTCACCCATGCGGATTGCATTTTTCTTTTATATGAAGAAAAGGTGTTAAAAATAACTTTTTATTGGATTTGGTTTATTATTTTGACACAAACTTAGAAAAATACGTATAAAATAATACGTCGAAATAAGGATTTTCTTCTGTTGTATTCAAATCAAATTTTAAAATCTATATAAACTGCAATTAGACAAAAAATATTAGTTAACTGTAAATTAGCCCTTAATATATGCTAGGAGCAAAATACGTCCCATAGATTTCTAACTAGAAAACTAAGTTTTTTATGTTAAAAGAATGTGTCCTAATTTGATTTTTTAATATAAAAGTTATACCCACAACAAACTTTTATTTTTCAATAAAACTAAAAAAACTCTTCTAAAGTGAAAACATTAACTTAATTTAGGAAAAAAGTATGTTTTAAACTTTATTTTTATTTGTTTTCTTTCAAATTAAGTATTAACCCAAATATGACAAACCTTTTAAAAAATAGGTCGGCATAAGGATGCGCTTTTTATGGTCCAGAAAGTAATTCTGCCTTAAGCGGACTCCATGTACTTAGGTAATGTTTCTGTTGTTTTGACAAACAAATAAATACATTTTATAATTTTTTTATACATAGCTACTTTTTTTAACTTTAAGCAAAATGGCACCTACACCAATAAATAAAGCTAAAAATGATAAAGAAAATTTTCTTAAATAACAATATGGTTACCCAATTAGACTTCCGTAAAATCCTATGTTAACGATGCCGCAGTCAATGATAAAAATATTTCTTTAAACAATATGGTTACACCATCCAATCAGACTCCTTCCGTAAAATCCGATTTTGTCAACCCATCATTTTCGAACCATCACTCTTCGTCATATTTCAGAATACCGTCCAAATTTCAACACCTTTTAAAATGCCTTTTATTTTTCCAAGAAGCCGAAAGAAAATGCAAAAAAACGAATAACAAAAAAGATAACACCGATTGTTGCCATAGCTGATGAATTTGTAGAGTATCAAAGGCGACTAGAAGCCGAAAAAATGGCAAAAGGGAAAAGAAAAAAAGGCTTGCTAAGAAAATGAAAAGAAAATTAAAATAACAATCTCTAGGGAAATTAATCAGTAAAAAAATAAAAAGAAGTAAACCAAGAACAAATAAACCAAGAACGACTGCAAGCAGAAGAAACAAATATTAATAAAGAACATGAGAATGTAGCGACCGGAAAAGAACAGTTAAAAGAAATATCAGAAGATATTACAATGAATTCAGACAAACTAAAAGAGGAATAGGTAGAAAGTGATTGCAAAAAAACAGCGGTTATCAAAAAGATGATTACGTGACTTTTATATATGAAGATAAATATTTTCCAGGGCAAGTAATTGACAAAGACAAAACCAATTTTTTTATTAAGGCCATGGATTGGGATACATTGGAGATGGCCAACTGTTGAAGATGTCATCTGGTATCAAGAAGATGAAATTGTTTCTCGTGTAAGTGCTCCTCGCCTTATAAATAAGAGAGGATTTTACTCTGTTCCTGAGATAGAAGGTCTGGACTAAAAGTGCAATATTTTTTTAATGATATAGGTACAAATTTCAGTAAAACCAAAGTTTTGTGTTTAAGTTTGATATAAGTTGTTAAATACTTAAGTGTTTTTTAATGATACACAAACAGTGTTTTTTTATGTAAGTACCTTAATACATATATGAGAAAGTTGTTTTTTTAAATCATAAAAGGATTAATTTTGATTATTGTAATATCTTTATTACTTCAATAAATATAACGTTCTGTATATTTCTTCTTGTGCATAATGTTTTTATGTTAATTTTGGAACCTTATTAAAAAAATGCAATATGAAAATATACGTCGGAATTAAGCACCTCTTAGGTCGGAATTAAGGTCTAAGTCAAAAATGTACGTCGGAATTAGGAGATTTTGACATTTCGTAAAAAATGTTACTAAAAATTTCATTATATTTTGTAACAAAAATGTATGCCTATAATTCAGAACATATCATTGTACGCTATAAAAATGCCAAGCATGATGTAACAAAATTTGTTTTTCTAATAATTGAACTCAAACTCAAAAAACCCTAAACTACGGCGGAATTTGGTGCTTTTACCTTATGTGGATTGACGTACTAAATCTCATACCTCTATGCGGAACAATAACGAAGTTATGATGGGGGGATACACGCTAAAACATTTCGTGTAATATACACACTGCATTTGTGAGGCCAACACTTGGCCTGAGGCACTACTAGATTGTGAAATGCGCTTTAAAAATGTTGTGCTCTATTTTTGACACAGCCTTACCAAACAAACATAACAATCGTATTTGTTTAGCATTTTTTTGCGTAAAAATGTATATATGTTAAACGATTATCTTATTAACCCACTTTTTTATTGCAGGTTACTATGTCGAAAGGTGCACCAGCATTTACCTTTAAATTATCTGGCAAAGATAATAAAAATTGTAACATACAGTTAGACGTTGACTTAGTGCCCTGTTTCCAGTTTACGGATAGAAATTGGCCGGACGAAAGCGGTGGTTATAGACCTAACACTAGTGCTCAAAAGGTAAAAATGTGTATAAAAAATGTAGTTTGTATTTAAAAGCCTTCTTCGTAGGCTCGATTCTTTGCGATGTGGAATTTTAAAGATTAGGTAAAATTTAAAAAAATATATATTTTTAATACCTTTCAGATAAAACCGATTTAGTCCGGATTCCAGAATAGAGATTTAAAGCGTGCACAGACAGTCGATTGACTCTTACAAACGTGCAGGTCAACCTGAAAAATGTTTTGAAAACCATTTACAAATTTCTAAAAAAAATCAATCTTTAGGTGACAATTGATTGTTTTTAAGATATAAAATAATTTTAAAAATAAACCAAAAATTATCTTTTAGTTTAAATTAAATATATTATAATTTTGCTTATAAAATTGAAAAGATTCTAAGAATTGTTTTTCCAAAATTTATGACGTAATACCACAAGTGATGTATACATATAATAATATGCGATGCTTCAGATATAAACCCCGTCATAGTGACTGATTCGGATGACGAAGATGAGAGCGACGATCTGTAATTTTTGATTTATGTTATTTAATATTTTATTTAAAAATTGTTTATTTATTTATTTAAATTTAGTTTAATCACTTTGCCACACATTAAGTTTCCTATTGTTACCATTGGTTTATATTGCATTTATTGCTAATCAACATCTTTGGAATATCCTTTGCCTAGTTGAGATACTTCTTTAAAGCTTTTGTCCCATTTATTTATAAAAAAAATCCAAAATTATAAAGAAATATATTTTAAAAAATAAATGAAACATTTATAAAAACATTTTTTCAGATCCATCTCCCAAGGAGAAGCGAAAAGTTTTTTCGTGTGTGAACAAATGCGCAAATTGAATATAAAAATCGAACGCACCTTTGTATGTCAATAGTTAACAATAAAAATACTTTTTTGTGCTTTTTGACATATTGTAACTGCATATCCCAAAAAATTAAATTATATTTATTTTTTGTAACAGAAGCTGTCGCAATTACTTTAAAAATTTTTTTATCAATTAAAATAAAGTAATTAAATATTTTACAATTAGTCTATTTAAATTATCAATTTTATTAAACAATATACTAAAAAATAAAATATAATATTCATTCATTCAAAAACCCTTTGGAAGTTTCATTAAATGACTTTAAAAATCTTTTTTACGACGTGGGAAAAGCACTTTTACGGGGAAATATTTTGCACGCTGGAAAAAAAAACTACTCTAAAATCTTACAGTAAGCAAGATTTATATGTATTTTTAATTGTAGGTTATTTCATGCAAAATATCAAGCCATTGCAAGTTTTAGTTTATTCTTTTTTGTTTGTTACTTCGTAATTTTCAATTTTCAACTAAAACACAAAATTTTTAATTACCCTGTATAATAATAATAATAAATGATTATGACAAGTCAACAACTATGTAACTGGGGATTTTAACACATGTCAGATTTTTTCTTCGTTTCCAAGAACAACAATTGCAAAAATGAATTTAATACAAACAAGCATTTTTTAATGAAAAGGCGTCATAGTATCTTTTTTAATGAAATAAAAATTCGACAAAAATAATTATTTAAAATGAGTAGTTCTGAGGAGCTACAGATTCTATCCTGATGAAATAGGTTTAATTTATTACCAGCAAAATCTCGTGAAAAAATTGAGAATCAATTTAGCCTTTCGAAAACTGGTGCTCCAGCAGAGGATAAAAAATTAAAAAAAAGTTTTTTCTTTTTGCGGATTTTACCAAAACCTATCTTTTTTTGGAAAAACCAGTAAAATTTTTCAAGTAAAGAAACTTGTTTAAATTCATATTTTAATAACATCACCACTTAAACACCAAAACGTGGAATACGGCCAAAAAATCAAAAACTTTTAGCAAAGGGAAAAAGTTTCAAGATTCATGAAAGAAGCACCTGATAATATTTACCTTCTAATAAAGTTTACTTTTGGATTAGCCGGTGTTTTTAGGAGAGATGAACTTAAAAAATAATGATTGATTTCCCTCCGGATTAAATTTTTAAACTTTTTTAAGTGGTTTGAAAATTCTTAAGTTAAAAATAACACCTTAAATCTTGTAGTTCCGATTAAACAAAAAGGATTTTATTCAATTTTAAAACCGTAATTATTTTTCCAAAATTAAAAGGAAAAATCAAACCCAACAACTTTTTTTGGCAGTTATACAGGGCAATGCGTGGAATGTGGGAATAAATAAAAATAAATTTATAAAAAATTTTTGGAAATTGTCCAAAATTCTTTTAAAAAAGAAATAGTGAAAATAGTTATTATTTTAAAAAATTGCTTTTAGGCTAAAAAATAAATTTAAAAATAAAGTGCAACAGGAAGGTGGGCCTAGTATAAAATTCAAATCTTTGTGGTTCCGATGAAAAAATAGATTTTCTGAAATGAAATTAAAAAATTTATTATTTTTGCCCATGGGCATCATCGCTTTGGGAAAAAAATGGAAAAAACCTTCAAATCCAACCAAATTCAAAAAAAAAGTATGTCATAAATATTTACAACATTGACTTGTCCTTCCAAGCGAAATCGTTTAACACCGCTAATCATTTGAATTTTACAATATGCTAATAACTGTTCTTTTGTTGTAAATGTTATCAACAAATTTTTTTTTCCAGATTAAACATAATTTAAAAAAATAAATTTCTTTAATAGGGAAATTATCGACGCTCGGTAGGAAAAATTTTGTTCCTAAGCTTGCGGAGTGATTTTTCTTGACTCTGCCAAGGGGCGCGTGCAAAAGTATCCCTTTTGAAATAACTATATCCTAAACCCCAAAAATAACCAGTTTTTCCACAAAAAATATAAAAAACGGTGGCTAAAAAATTGGAAAATATTAAATCGGAAAAAGGGGGTCGCCGATTCAAAGAAAAGGTTTAAAATTCCCGGCATTTTTTCATTAAGAAAGGTAATTGAATTTTCCGTAGTAATTCAATTATTTATTACGTCATTGAATTAATTTTTAGGCAATTTATTTACTTTATAAGTAACAGAATTACTTTCGAAGTAATTGAATTACTTGGGATTGGTGAAAATCAACTACTAATTTCGATTACATTATCCTATTAATTGATAATCCAAATACAATTACCTTTTTCGAAATTAAATTAATTTAAAAATAATCCAATTACTGAAGTAATGAATACGAATTTTCAATTTTTTAATTAACCGACAGCTCTAGTGACAGGTAAATCTTTAAAAAATTTTCTTTTTCCTAAATTTAAATTAATGCTCGATAAAATAAGATTTAAAACCATTTTTTAGGATAAATTTTTAGTTGTTCCTAAAAAACCAAAGGGTGAAATCATTGAAAAGTCCCCAAATTTGGAAAAGTACTGGCGTTTATCGTTTCAAGAACAGGAACGAGAATTGATTAGCCAGGACCAAAAAACTCTTAAACCCGCAATAAAGCTGCTGAAGGTAATTGTACTCTGAGAAATGCTAATAATAATAATATAAAAAAGATAACGTTGGGAAAATCTAATATTATTGCAAAAATTTTACGCTATAAATATTCTTAATGCAATAAACAAAATGTCATTATTTTTAATTTGATACTTTTATTTAGGTGCAATTTTTTTACCAAACACCTTACTATCTTAAATTAATAAATAATTAAAATAATAACTAAAAATGTATCCTCGTACACAAATTTTTAAAGAAAAAAATATAAAAATATTCGTGTATTTGCAAAAATTTTCAATAATAATAATCCAAGCTCTAAAAGTTTACCAGTTAATATAATAATAATTGCTATTTAAAAAATCCGAAAAATAACAATAGTTTTAAATTTATAATATTATTTTTTTGTGCCTATACCCAAAAAAACATTTTTAAAAATTCACCTTTTTCTCCTGGTTCGCATTGAATTAAACATATACTTATTACTTTCTGCTTCCAGCTTTAAGTGCTTAGTTTTTTTTACATTCTTAAAAAAAATTGAACTATAAGTAATTTTAAATTGTGCCAAAAGTTTATCAAACTACCTTATTTTTCAAGTGGTTGATGTATGATATATTAGGCATTACTGTGGGATGCTGTGACAATAATTGATGTAAAAATATACACATTTGTAAAAATCATTAATAGTATATTAATGGCTTAGTATGAAAACCTCGTATTTCCTTTTTTTAAAAATAATATTTAAGTTTAAAAATCTATTTTTCTGGGTAATCAGACGCCACATTATCAACTCCCATGTTCACAACTTTGGGTTAGGGAGGATGTTTTCTAAAATCTTTATTTAGCTGATGCCTTCTACTTATAACCTACCTGCTTGCAAAATTTTATCTTTATCTGATCTGAATGTTCAGAGGGTGGTAATATACCACTGCTCCTAGACCTCAGTAGGTCCTTTGTGCTTCCTCTTGTAGGCGAAAGATTCACTGCGTCGTCCAACATATTGATTTAAAATAGTTGATGACATCTTTATGTGGTATCTCCCTAATTTCGGCCAGTTATGGCCAGTTCGCGCCCAGCATGGATTTCCGTTCAGATGTGAGGGCGGGACAATCGCAAAGAATGTGTTCCGCGGTCTCATCTTGTTCACAGCCTCTACATAATCCTGTGTCCGTTAGACCCATTTTAAATAGGTTTCCTCGTAGCCCGTAGTGGCCAGTTAGAACACCCGTTAGTGTTTGGAGGTGCCTTCTGGACATCATAATGTTTTTTTTCGCTATTGACTTTTGGATAGCTCGCATTTTTGAAGTGCGTATCATCCCATTTTCCTTTAAACAGTCGATGGAAGTATTCTTTAATGATGTCTTTAATCGCTGTTGTTGTCAGTCCAGTGGTGGACGGGACCAACTAGTTTCCGTCCCGCAGCCGCCCTGGCCAACGAACCTTGCTGCAACTGAGTCCGCTCTTGCCTGTAGAATTGAAAGTTCCTCTGTAACATCCCTCTACAGGCGTCGCATCGTCCAGTTGAGCCAGTGCCTACATTAATAGACCGACTATGCGGAGGCGTGTTAGAGTCATCAAAGCCGCTTCCCTTACAAATATATCAAGGGGGGTGAGATTCAATATCACCTCCAAAGCTCTAGTCGGTGTAGTCCTTGTGATGTTTAAACATGTTATTCTTTGAATTTGATCTAGCTTATGTTTTGCCGTGATCTGTTCTGTTTTGGACCACCACACTATGGAACCGTAAGTTACCATGGGTCTTATTATGGCAGGGTAGATCCAATGGGAGAGAATCCCCAAGTCTTCCCTATGGTTCTGTGGCATTGATCAAATGCAATATATGCTTTCTTTATTCTGTTCTCCAGGTAAGAATACCACGTTAGCTTGCTGTCAAAGGTAATACCGGTATTTGACCTCTGTTGAGAAGCTCAGTTTAGTGTTGAAAAAAACGGGTGCTGTGAGGTTCCCTTATTTCTTTTTCTTTGTAAACAGAACCATTTCTGTTTTCTTGGGATTTACAGATAGAGCGTATTCAACGCACCACTGTTCCAACTTCCTAAGGGCATGTTGCATTCTATCGCAGATTACATTCAGGAATTTGCCTGTTAGCAAAATAACCACGTCATCCGCGTATGCTATAGTGTATAGGTTTTCGTTGTTAAGGCGTCGCAAGAGGCTGTCTAGAACCATGTTCCATAGTAAGGGTGAGAGTACTCCTCCCTGCGGACAGCCCTTTGTTACCTTACTCCTGACCTTAACATCGTCAGCCTTTATTTCTATTACTCGTTTAGAGAGCATATTCATTATCCATCCATTTACTGTTGGTGGGGTATGATAATCAGCAAGTCCGTCTGATATTTTGGTAAAGGTCGTTTTGTCAAACGCCCCCTCTATGTCTACGGAATATACCTAAGGCGGACTCCTTGTAGTCCATGAATATTTCGATTTTGTTAGAGGCTGCGTATAGTGCTGTCTCCGTTGATCTGCCTGTAGTGTATGAATGTTGGTTTGGGTGTATGGGGTTTATTAATAATTACTACATCTCTGATATATCTTTCGCATAGCCGCTCAATGGTTTTCATTGGAAATGATTTAGGGATACTGTAGTCAGCCTTCCCTGGTTTTGGTATGAATACAACTCTGACTTCTCTTCAGGCCTTCGGGATGTATCGTAGGGCCAGTGATGACCTGAACATCCCTACCAGGTGCGGTAGTAGTACCTCCATTCCCCACTGGAGTAGGGCTGGATATACGCCGTCTGGTCCTGGTGATTTGAAAGGATAGAAGCCAGTGATGGCCCAACGAGCCTTGTCTTCATCAATAATTTTTGAGGCTATTTGCCAGTCTTCGTTTGTGGGTATCACCTCTACATCCACGTCCACATGTTCTGTGTCTGCTGATTTTATAGTGGTGGAACCCGGAAAGTGTGTAGCAACCAGACATTTGATGCTTTCTTCTAGGTTGGTTGTGTAGGAACCATCCTCGTTTTTTATCTTCATAAATTAAGTAGTTTTCGAGTTTCGTGAATGTATAAATGAGTGACCTTTTGATTTCGGTTGTTTAAATTATTGCGGTTGAGCACTAAATAATATTTTGTTTCAAGATAGCAAAAAATTAAAATAATTTTGTTTTCTATGTCTACGACAAAAAAAGGGATTTTTAAAATTTCGAAACAAAATATTTATTGATAGCAAACTGTGGGTTTCTGTAATAAAACCTTTTTTAATTAACTTTCAGAAATTAAGGGATAGACATGGCCATAAAATCGCAAGTTATTTTATTAAAACGATATTTCTCTGGCAACTGGATGAGTTAAAAAATAATGAGGAAGAAAAAATTAAATTTTGGAATCAACCCCTAAGTTTCGTGTTTATGTATGTAAGTACCTATTGTTAATAGTGAGATAATTTATGATTGGTTACAGAAGTATTTAAAAATAGTTTAAATAGTTGACTTCTTTTACCCACTTTATATAAAGTTAATATTGTCGTACAGCGTTTTTGACAACTTTTACCATTCTTAATTTTATCCAAAAACGGCCTTGCTGTTCGCCCTATTAATGATTTCAATCTTACAGAAAAACTTCCTTCTCTTGCCCACCGACTAGATCCTCTACTGGATCTGTCGCTGATTTATGGGTATTTCTACAGCTTTTGCTCCGAAGAATTGGCAATTTAGTTCCCCCTCAAGCAGCCCATAATAAAGCAACAGGTAGTGCCATTCCTATACATGTCTTGTCTATCTAATGAAACTCCTGAATTTCCACTCTGTTCGTTCCTTCATTCCTAAAGAGCCTAGACTGTGGAACTTGCTGCCTGCAAAAGTTTTCCCTTTTCTTTCAAGCCTTCAAGTTCCGTGCTATTAAACTACCTTCTACGTTTAAGACAGTCATGCCTAAGTACGATAGTAGTTAGGCTTTAAGCTTTCGTGGACTGCCCCAAAATAAAAAAATACACAGTAAACAGGTTAGATGGAAAGAAATATTTTCTTGAGCAAAAGAAGAAGAGATCAGTCTCTAAAGTATTACCATAAAGGTTTAATAAATAATTATTCGACAAGACTAGGCCGCTTATAATTAGAGAATGACCATTTGTGAAGGTTCTGTTAAATGTATATCTAAAGGTTGATGCGTCTTCTAATTTTGCCTTCAAGACTGTCTTAAAAAATAAATAAAAAGGCGATGGAAACTTTCCTTAGCTAAACTATGAATAGAACTTATTGTACAAGGGAAAATATTTAGTATAACAAACTAAATAGTGCCAACGATATGGTATCCCAGCACTGATTTGATAGGAACTAGAAGAGTAATTATATTATTATATAAGTTGTTCAAAAGGTGGCTACCAATTTATATCGCCCACCTATGATTCCTACAACACAAATAATTTACCTTGCTTTTTTTTTAAAAAACATTTTTTCAGATTTCTAATATAAACATTTTTTCAGATGTTAAAGAAATACGCTCAAAGCATTCGCAACGATAATATCCCATATTACTGGAACGATAAGTTTAATTTGATCGGCTATTTAAAGCATACGACGAAATCTGATATAGCCAACAATTTGGAGAATATTATTGCCAATGTTGAAAAAAAATTAGTTGAACCCTTTATTGACCCCTGTGTCATTGGAAAATATTTGTGTAAGTAGACATTTTATGTTTTTAGCATTCTGGTTTTTTTTTTTTTTTTATATATTATATAAATAATATAATATATATATATATATATATATAATATTATATATATATATATATATATATATATATATATATATATATATATATATATATATATATATATATATATATATATATATATATATATTTACATGGCCGGATTTAACCTTGCCTCACCCGGGATCATTATATCGATATTTTTGGGGTTTTTGTTATATTTGGATCACTTTACACCTTAAAAAAATACTGCGCGAAATTTAAAACACTCTTTATATCATCAGAAAAATTAATAGCATCGGACGTTAGATTAACAACGTTACAGTGATACCAATTTCGAAATGAAAAATTCGACCGGAATTAGTAAAATCTTTCGTAGAATCAAAAACAGGTGCAAGTGAAATTTTTTTGACTCAATAAACATTTAATAATTAATAGAACAAAAAAAATTACTATTATATTCCTAAAAGTAACAAAAAATTATAGAAATCAGTGTCAAGCGTCAATGGATTTGTAATAATGATAGTTATAAGAGTAAATATATTCTGACATTATGACTACTGTGTCTCCAGACCTGTGAATTTTGCAGCTGCTATTAAATTTAAGACACTAGCGGCCGAGTGATGATTGCGTTGTTAAAGCTAATTAGCAATGAACAAGTTAATGCAAATATTGTCTGTATCAAATTAGTAGCAACCTTTGGTTTAAGTAAAGTGGTTTAAATGTTAACAAAACGTCGATTGACAGGTTGCCTACTAATAATTTGTATAGCAACTCTGTCAAATTTTAACTTTAACATTTGTTGTTAAAAACATTCTAAATTTTGTTGTAATAACTTTTTTTGCAATTTTATTATTATAATATGAAGATGTTTAAAAACAAATGTCACTTTTGAAAGCAACTTCAGCACGCCCCAGAAAATTTGTAAACATTCTAAGTATCCTAATAAAAATCTCCTTAAAATTATTGTTATTTGAATCTGGGTATAGGTTCCTTTATTTTTTATAATTAAATAATTTTCATAATTTCGAATCATCGTTGATATGAAAAGTATATTTTTTTATTATACAATATAGTTTTGAATATTAAAAAATAAGTTACTTTTTTAAAGCAACTTGCCGCCAAAACATTTGTCAACTAGACCTATGTCTAATTAAAACTAACTGTTAAAAATTTTTTATTTGAATTCTTGGTATAGGTTCCTTTTTAAAATGTATAATAATTTAAATTATTTTTACTTTGATCGTGGTGAGCTTTTTTTTAAATAGGCATTTCTTGGGATAACAATAGATTGTTTTTTGAATTTATTAAAAAAACAGACATTCTATTTATTTAAAAAGTATTAAAGAAGGCAACAACATAAATTAAACTATTTATAAACTTTACTGTATGCACCTCAAATGTTTTTAGTTGATATTTTGTTTAATAATACTATTTTAATGTTCAAACTATTTTTTAATTTAGATCTAAGATTTTATCTTTATATAGGCATTTTATCACCAAAGGAAATAGATTGTTTTTTGGATTTATTTTATTAAACTTATTTACTTTAATAATATGTATAGAAGAAGGAAAATAATATATTTTATATTTTATACAGTTTGGGGCAAAAGATTTGAATTTCGATAAACGTTGTCATTAACAAAGTAAGGTATGTTAAATTTGGCTTAAATTTTTTGTCTTGCTTTTCATTGACAGCTTCTTGTTCCTTTTTTAGATGAATAATTTCTTTTACCAAAAGTATGTGATAGTTTCGGTCTTGCGTGAGTACTTTAGTGTTTGCAAAATCAAACTTATGTTTTTGATTGGCTTCGTGCTTGTGTAAAGCTGTAGAAACGTTTTTGTGTATTTATGCCCATTTAGCCTGCTATCTAAGTATTGTGTTGTCATGCCGATGTACTTTTTTGGAAAGTTTAGGCAAGGTATTGAATATATTACATTGGACTTTTTTTGGTAGGCACCTCGCTTTTTAAAGGAGTATAAAGAGCAGATAGGAGGTTTTGCGCCTTATGACTTACAAGTATATTATGATTTTTAGCATGTGGCTAGTTTTTTCTGAGAGGCCTTGGGTAAAGGGCATTGCGATATATTTTTTGGGATTTTCTGCTATTGCAAGGCTCTTCCATGATCTAGTTTGGTTGTAAAATTTATAAGTCCGTTGTTTAATTATTCAGTTGATTTGCTTTATTGGAAAGTTGTTTTGTTTTAAAGTTTTCCTTACTTTATTGAGTGTTTCTGCTCGGTATTCTGGTGAGGTAAAAGTTATCGCCCTGGCGGCTAAGCCGATGATGACACTATTTTTTTGGGAAGTAGGATGGTGTAAATTGTAATTTAGATAACGACCTGACCATGTCTTTTTAGTGTACCATTTTGTTCTAAAATTGCCATTATTCTCATTTTTGATCAATGTCAAGTCAAGAAAATTTATTTTATTATTATTTTCAATTTCAGAGGTAAATTGAAGTTTATTGTGAAAATCATTAAAAGCTTAAAGGATATTAACAACTGCTGGTAAAAAGTGTTGTTGTATTGAAAGTAGTTATTATTTAATGTCAAATTTAATGATTCCATAAAAAGATCCTGAGTTGAGCTAGTATGCTCTTTTAAAAGGTTCCATTTTTCTTTAACTATTTGGTTTAACAGTTTATTCGGAATATTTGTATATAAGAATACGACATCTAGTGATATTAGTTTATAGTTTTTTGGTACATTGCTCGTATTTATAAAATCTTTAAAACTAAATGAATCTTTTATACAATAGTCATTTTTACAAATAATTTTAGAAATTATCTGGCTTAGATGTTTAGACAATTTATAAAATGGTGATTGGATGCTGGATACAATGGGTCTCAGGGGGTTGTTTGGTTTGTGCAGCTTAGGTAATCCATATATTTTAGGTGAATCAGCATTATGTATTATAAGTTTTTTTGGGTAAGATTCAGATATTAGTTTTTTTAAAAGCATTTTTTAATTAAGTTATTATTTTTTGTTTGAAAATTTTTGGTTGGATCACTTCGCAACTTTTTATATGTTTGGGCGTCAGAGAGTAACTGTTCCATTTTTTGATCGTAATTTTTTGTGTTCATTACAACAGTTTTGTTGCTTTTATCAGGCTTTAAAATTGTAATATCCGGATTATCCTTAATAAATTGTTTTTTTTTTTAATTTGCGCGAATAGAATCTTTAATTTCATTGGGTTTATCATGTATAGCTGGCAATTTATTTTCTTGAACTACAGGTAAAGGAACACCCTCTCCCAAAGCCAAAAGTTCAGCAATATCAATTGGTATTTGTTTATCAGAGATGTTGTCTAGGCAATCGAAAGTATTTATATTGTTTAGAGATTTTTCCTCTTGGGATATTGATTTTGATAGTTTTTTAATTTTTTTAACTTGATATTATTAAACGTTTTTTCATGATTAATGTTTTTGTACTGTATAAACTTATTAAAGATGTTTAAAGGTAAGACTTGTTTTATTTCTGTTGTTATTCTTCTAAAGTGTTTATTAATAAGTTTAATTTTAAATGTGTCGTTAACTGTTTTGGGATTGTTTTTTCCATAAATTAAGTAGAATGTCTGTAAAATTTTTTTTTTAGTAATTGAGAAACGAATTGTAATAAATCCCAAAATTTAATTTTAAAAAGTCAAAGATGAGAAACGTCATGAAATAATTTGTTAAGTTTACATTTTATAAAAAATATACCCAAGAATAAAAAAATAAATATAATTTATATAAAATTTTTATAAAATATATATATATATATATATATATATATTATATATATATATATATATATATATATATATATATATATATATATATATATATATATTATATATATATATATATATATATATATATATATATATATATTTTTAACCATTTTACTATGAATCATTTTATTTTGTAAATAAGTTTCATTTATAAAGTAAACTTAAAACAAATTATTTCATGACGTTTCGCTCATCAGCTTTTTCAAAATATATTACATATTTTTTATTTATATATACATATACAGGATGTCCGAAAATTACGATGAAAAATTTTAAGGTACGATTCTACATAAAAAGATATGAAAAAAAGTTTATATTAACATAGGTCCGGAAATGCTTCCAGAGGAAGCTACATGCCCTTGAAGATGGTGTCATAAAAGTGTTTTTTATTTAATTTAGTAGGATCTACTTACTATACAGGAATTAATTTTTACGTATAATTTAGAGTGATTGGAGGTCACTTTTTGAAAATATCAGGTGGCCCATATTGCAACCACTGGCGTGGGAACAAAGGGGTGGTTAGTTATTTAGGGTCATATTTTTTCGCCGAGTGTATTTTCGCTATCTTTTAAACCAATTATGTTTCTTTAAACATTTTTACGTAAAAAGGTTCCCTTGGTATAAAGTCGTATAGTCGACGGTTTTCGAGATAAACGACTGCAGTGCCTAAAAATAGTAATTTGAAGCAATGAAAATTGAAAATTGAATTTAAAAATGTACCCAATGTAGTAGGTACCAGTAAATTCAATTTTCTTTTTGGAAATTGAAGTAAAAGAATAACTACATTTTAAAATAGTATTTAAGCATCTTCTTATTTTTATTACATAGCCTGTTACTGTATTTACGCACTGCAGTCGTCCTTTTAAGTCCGTTTATCTCGAAAACAGTAGACTATACGACTTTATACCAAGGAAACCTTTTTTACGTAAAAATGTTCAAAGAAACATTATTTATTAAAAAGATAGCGAAAATACACTCGGCGAAAAAAATATGACCTTAAATAACTAATCAACCCTTTGTTTCCACGTCACTGGTTGCAATATGGGTCACCTGATATTTTTAAAAATGTAATCATTTAATTTATACTAAATAATTTTTTATTGTAATAATCCAAATAAATTAAATAAAAAAAATTTATTAATTAATATATATAATTTTATTTTTTTAAAAAGTGACTTCAATACTTTATTTATATAATATAATTTTTATGTAATAGATAAATAAATTAAATATATACCATTATATACACCATCTTCAAGGGCTGTACTCTCTCTAAATATCTACACCTGTATATATATATATATATATATATATATATATATATATATATATATATATATATATATATATATATATATATATATATATATATATATATATATATATTAAAATGGTTGCTCAATATCAGAACTACCGGTGGGATGTTATGGATAACATCTCAAAACCTTGGTCTTGTTGCATGTTATCTTTAAATATTTACAACAAAACTAGGTACAAAACTACATATACTGGGTGCCACAAATTCTAGAATAGGTTTGGGGATTTCTGAAACTGCAAAAGATACAATCTCGTTAAGGACAGTATTTAATCCTTAAAACTATAAAAAAAATCGGGTTTTCATTTTCAACTAATGTTATTTTTTTTAAATGCTAAAAATGGAAAGCACTTTTTCACACTTTTTAAGCAACAAGATATAATGTTATTTATTTGTAATTAGCCCTTCAAAATATTTAATTTTATTTTTTTTAAAGTCATACCTGATATTCTTATTACACATTTAGGAAAAGCTTGTGTAGTCAGAATTTACAATCTAGACAAAAAAATTTCTTCTCTAAAGAAAAACTAATTCTTTCCCAAAACTTATGACTGTTTTCGAAATAGCCTAGTATTGTATTAAAATTTTCCGTTTTGTATATAAGATATCTAAATTTGGTGAAACTGTTTTTATGTTGGTTTTATTTTCTATATGGAATTAAACATGGTAATTTTGTTTGTTTTCGATTCTTTACAGAAGACCTGCTGCGATTAATTTACAATTAAATCAAAATGTTTTACTCTAAATTGAAACATAGCTATTTTTATAGTAGGCATCGGGCCCGGGGATTTATTTAAGTGTAACCTGCAACTTTTTTATCTCTAAAAATTAAGTGCAATGGGGCGTTTTTAATGTGGCATGAGTCAAGCGTGTCAATTTAACGATGTATAGGTAATTTAAATATAAATAAATAATCTTCTCTTTTTTACTCAACTTATAAAGTTTAATCATGCAAACATCGAAAAATATATTGACCTATAAAAATACTGGGGCATTGCCAGAGGCGCCACGAACGTAAAGATGAGGAATTTTTAAATATGCTTAAATCGCCATATCTCAATTAATAAATTCGGGAAAGGATCAATGCACATCCCGAGTAAGACCGCATAGCAATAAAGCGGTAATCCTAAGTACTTACAAAAAAGTTAAATGTTTTAATTTGAATTTAAAAATATGAGCATGCTTGCCTTCTTTGAATTTATTTTATTTCGATGTTCTGTAATTATTTGTCCCGCCTTTAAAAAAAGTCGTTTACATGGAACCGAGGTACCTTAAGCACAAAATATATCTCGAAAAATATTACTCAAGATTGGATAGAAATATTTGTTATCACTCCACCATTCTCATGGATTTTTTGAACGCGACACTAACACTGTCTTTTTTCTTTTTCAGCAACCGCGGTTGTTTTCTTTAACCGACTGAGATTCCAAAAGCATGGATGTCACCATTCCTATTACTTTTTTCTTAAAATTAGCTGCCAAAGACTCGTCAGAAAATGGTAATAATTTAAATCTTGGATCTAAAAATGTGCAAAATGTAAACTTTTCCAAAAGACTTAAATTTAATTTTTCAACGAGTAACCTTACATTTTTATTCAATTTTATTTTAATTTGAGTAAATTCTGACATACAGCTTTTAAACCATTACCCAGGAGTATAACTAAAGAGTCGGTTGCATACTCATCTCCACTCATAGATTTCGTGACGTCTTCAATAGGCTTCAATAACGGGAACTTCATTTAACAAAACAATTTTATTTATAACTGCAATGAAATATTAAAAAACCTTATTTAAGAATGTCAATGCCTAGGCTCTAGGGCGCTAACTGGTTTATAGCCAGGGGTGACAAAATTAATAAGAACGGCCGTGGGCATTGCGATGGGCACAAAACCCTACATGACAATTTCATGATGTTCTGTAATTTATAATTAACCGGCTGATTTTTGCACAGTTGCTAAATAAATAATAGTAAAATATTATGGTTATACTGTCCTACAAAAACCAAATATTTTTGCTCAGACCTACGCCCTAAACATATTTGACGCATGCCACATCAAAAATGCCCTTATTCTCAGAATTTTCAAAGATAAAAAAGTTGTAGGTTACGCCAAAATAAATCCACTCACGAAGTTTCAAGGACGTATTTTTTATTTTAAAATTTACAGCTGGTTTTTCCATCCATAAAACAAAAAAATCTAAATTTTCTTTAGATTTGGGTTTTTTATGTTCTATAAACCACTTTTCAAAAGATGTTGCTGGTATTTTGCTGTTAAAATTTAGGTACTACAACAGCTTATATTTTGCTGTAAACCCTTCCCCTTCCCCCTTAAGAGTGCATTTACGCTACACCTTAGGGGTCGGGCGAAAGGACGCGGAGACTGTGGGCGGAGACTAACAAACTTCCACTACCACAATTATACGACGACGCATTAAAAATATTATATTTTATTTAGGTTCTTCCAAATTCAGTGTATCGATGCGATGTTATTTCCGATTGCAAGCCTACAGGTGATAACGTTTTTCGGTAACTATTTTTCATTTAAATGACATAAATTATACACCATTTTAAAGGTAAGGAAATAATCTATGCCTCTGCTGTAACGAATTTTTGAAATCGAGTCGAGTTAAGAGAAAATAGTATCTAAACATAATCGATTTTAGGGTGACTTTCACTCAAGGAAATATTAAAAACTAAATCCAAATTTAAAAAACTATTACAGTGTCGTCGAGAAGAATTGATGAAAATTAGCATTGATGATATTGACGATAAGGGGAATCTTTTAATTGTAAATATTCCAGACTCCAAAAACCATTCTAGCCGAAGTTTTGTCATTTCCGAGGAAATTGAAAATGGAAAATATCTAGCTTTGTATAAAAAGTATTCCAGTTTACGAAAGCCCGAAACACCACACAGAAGATTTTTTGTTAATTACAAAAAATTGGCTTGTACTGTCCAGTGCATAGGAATAAATACTTTTGGCAAGATGCCCTCTGAAATAGCTGCCTATTTACGTCTTCCAAACCCAGAACTTTACACGGGACATAGCTTTCGCCGTTCCTCAGCTACAATGTTAGCTAATTCTGGTGAAGGCATAACGAATATTAAAAGACTTGGAGGTTGGAAGTCATCATCTGTTGCAGAAGGCTACCTAGAAAGTTCTACAAGTTTCAAGAAGGACTTATCAAACAAAATATTATCCCAAAATTCATCTACCTTTGAACACAGCAAAACGCACTGAAGGCCCATTGTATCGTCTTCTAGCAAGCAACAATGTGTCTCTGTTACCTGTAACGACGACCGGTTCAATTGCACCTCAACGGCAATCTCCAACTCCGCAACTTACCCACAACAACTTGCCTCTGCCATTCATTTGCAAAATGCTACCAACTGTTCTTTTACGATTAATGTTGTTAATAATAATAAGTAGTAATGGTAAAAATAAATATTATCTAATGGTTGTTTAGTTTGACTTTTTCCACACACTCGTAGAAAAAATGTTGTACCTAACACGTACGGAAAGTGTATTTTCCACCCTTAACGGCTTACCCGAACTCCGCTTCGCGTCGTTCGTGTAACTGCCGTCGCGTGCGGAAAAGTATCACTTTCCGCACTTGTTAGGTAAATAACTATTTTCTGTTATTTAAGTAAAAAAAAGTACATCGAAACAAAATAATCTAATAAAATCTACAAAATACGTCTACTCTGCTAAAAACGACTACTTGGTTTACAAATTATTTTAAGGAAACTTTACGAGATTTTGCACAAATTTCCACATTGTGAGAGGCGGTGTCTACTATAATAATCAAATTTAAATTTTCTATTTCCTTAATTTATTATTTTATTTTAATGCATAAAAAGCAGCTAGTAAGATTTTGCATTGGGTGTATTTTTATTTACGTTGGCCGATAAGTGCCTCTTGGTTAGTTTTCGTTACTACTAACCAAAACTAACCAGAAATAATTCTTAATTCTGCTGGTTTTGGTTAGTAGTAAACAAAACTAAATGGTTACTACTCAGTGGCGGCTCTACGATTTTTAGAATGTTTTTATCTAAAAAGTGAGACATGGGTCCAGTGACGGATGGGCCATAGGGCAAGCCGGACAAATGCCCGGTGCGCCGCCGCAATTTCGATACTGCAGCGCCGGTACGTTGAAGAGAAAAAAATACTTTTACATAATAATTACAAAAACTGAAAAGTAAATAAGCGTGCGCAAGCGGCTTGCAGTGACAGTCGAAAGACGTGCAGATAAGACGAAACGTACACTAAAAATGTATTTTTTTTACTGGATCGCGGCAATGGGTGTGCGCAGCACACTAACATGTGAGAGCGGCGACGGCTAACGTTAAACTAACGTCGGCGCGCGGCGCCTTTGACAATGTTAACCAGTCAAACTGGAACACGTTCACTACCTAACCAGTAGAACGTGTTTTATTTGATTTATTTCGATATAAATTTGTTGATTTCAACGTAAATTTTTAATGTGAGCTGATGACTAGCCAATAAAATATAGTAATTCGAATTTGAAACTAAATCGATGTTCATTAAAAATCCGGTAGGTATTAGACAACTGTAAGCAGGCGCGTGCTGGCCCACCGGGATACCGGGAGTTTCCCGGTGGGCCCTTGAAAGGTTGCTTGCTGCTGACAAGAAAGAGCTGAGCGTACTCGATAAATACAGAATTAATACTTATAACGATACCCTGGACACCGCGGTAACGAGTATTAGTGCAAGATTTAATAAATCCTATCCCTATCGAATTTTTGCATACCTAGATCCTAAAAATTTCGACGAAGTCAACAAAGAAACATTACTAATAAGTGCTTTTGATCAACTCAGCAAATTGTTCATAAAAATAAACCAAGAAGCTACCGCAGATCGTTTGATAAAAGAATTGATCCACTTTGCTGAGAACTGGCCAAATTTGAAGAGTGGCTTGAGTTCATTTGAAGCTGAAGACAATGATGACGAAGAATTTCCGGACAATTCTGAAAGCGAAGACAAAGAGGCAATTAAAGAATGTACTGCGACAAAAATGTACCAATTTTTGTCGCAGTTGCGTAATTTGCTGTCTTTCAGTTTTAGAACGGTACAGCTTAATATGTAATGCCTATTCAATTTTCAGTTTGGCATATAAATGCAATGCAGTCTGCTCTTTTAACTGCCCTTAAGTGGCCTGTGAACGCTGTTCAAAACTGAAATACATCAAAAATCGTCTATAAATTACTTTACGTCAAGAACTTTTATCCAGCCTTATGCTCATGGCGGTTAAAAAAGAAATTCTTTATAATCTCAATGTTGAAGAGATAATCCACTGCGTTGCACAAAATTTCAAACTATTAAAAAAATCATTGTACTCTAAATTTATTTTTACGTATGTATCTTAAAAAAAAATCTTGGCGTTCTCAGTTATATAAATATACTTCATAAAAAAAGGTGAATTTAATTTATATGTGTGTATTGGGGGGGGAGGGGGAAGACAAATTTCTTATGGCGCCGCATCACTCCAAATGCCCGGCAATAATTTTAGCGCCCATCCGTCCCTGCATGAGTCCCACACCAAATATATACCAAATGTTTAAGGGGAACAATTTGGTAAAGAAAATTTTCATTTTGGAATTTGCGAAAAAATAGTTTATTTCTAGGGAAAAATAAAACTTTCAAAAGCAAATTCTCCTTGTTTTTTTCGTGAATTTGATTAAATTTTTTCGTCAAATTCCAAATTTAACAAAATTATCTATGTTTTTCTAAAAACCATAGCCAGTTGAAATTTTTTTACTGACCAATTTTCTTGTGCGAATATTTGAAATGCCTCTAATTTTAAGCAAAATGCAGATATTTTTGCGAAATTACTACTAGCTAAACCTAACCACGAGCAAGTTAAGATGGTGTTGCTGAACTGCAAACTGAACAAACAATATCGCGACGCCAAGAAACAGGATATATCGTCCTTCCTTAGTCGCGTAGCTTTCGGAGGGGCAGCCCCCAAGCTCATGGGGGTCCCTTAAACGACCTTCGAAAAAGTTAAATAAATATTGTAATCACATTAAGAGTTTTTGACTTATAAGCTCCTTGCCAGAAAATCTCTTATAGCTTGAACTAAACTTGCTACAATGCTTTAAGTATGGCAACTTAGTTTAAAAAAGTTAAAATTTGTAGAGAGTGCCCCTAACGAATAATCATGCACGATAAATCACGATAAGAAGTTTACCCATCCTTTCTTTACAGCTACTACAAAAAAAAGTAAAACATAACTTGGTATGAAATCGTCGAAACATTAAAATAATACCTAGAAAATTATTGGGTTTAAAAATTGCAAAGTAAAATGCAATTTTACTTTTCTACAAAACATCTCAAAGCCAAGTTTTTTTATCTAGTCTTGTAAATCATTACACTCTGAATTTCACAGATTAAGTTTTATTTCACGTAATTACTTTAATTGAAGTCAATTATAATCATAACCATAATTAATCATTTTGTAATTCAATTATTTTTTTCATTTATTTGAGCAAATTATGTAGATATTTACGATATTCCTGTTGCAACGTAGGTTTTTTTAGTCTTTGCTATATCTTGTGTTATTTTTAATTAAATATTTACTGCTTTACAGTGCACTATAGCTGACGATATGGAGCTTAAAATTAGGTGGCTTTGCAGCTTTAAAGTATTTATATTTTATCCAGTATAGATAGGGCCCCAGTCACGCCTGGCCAACTTCTTATGGGGATACTGGAAAAAGTGACATTTGACAATTATATCATTGCCAAGGAATAAGTAGATATCTATATTTTCCATATTTTGCTTTGTAGTAACTTGGTAGTAAATTTCTAGATGGCGAAACGTCGATT
>JAHBCN010014443.1:22747-32838 GCA_019359885.1 Listronotus oregonensis
CGTTGGGACAACGAAATCACTACCCAGCCCTTTATTTTCTTGAAAAAAACATATGGTTTAAATTTTCAGATGATATATTATATCATAAGATGCCAATTTTAAATATTTGCATGTTCATCATTTCCCGGGTTTTAAACCCGGGAAACGACATCAACTTTTTTTTTTTAATGGAACCCCGTATTTTTTGGGGAATTTGGTTCTGGATCTTTTTGAAATAAAATTTATAATATCCTATACCTATCTCTGCTTGTTTTTAAAAAAAAATGGCGTTTAAAAGATGTCCAAATACCGACATTATGCAGTTTTATGGGAAAACAAAAAATGTTAAAAAATTTTATTATGTTTAATTTAATTTTTTGAAGACTTATTGGGGAGGTCATAAAAAACATTCCGGCATTCCCGGAAGTACGAGAAAATTGACTTTTCTAATAATGTTACTTAAAAATGTTAATGAACACCCTGTTTTTTTTTTAAATTTAAATTTTACAAGTCATTAATAATAAAAATCTTTTATATCCTTTCCATTTTTTTTGTTTTTGAGAAAAGGGCGATTGAAATGTACAAACAACCGCACATTATGCAGTTATGGGGCAAAAAAATTTTTCCCAAAAAACTAACAAAGATAGGTAAATATAATATAGATTTTATATTAGAATGAGGTAGAACCAAATTTTAAAAAAATATACAGGGTGTTTTAAAAATTTTTAAGTAACATTATTAAAAAACAATTTAATTCCGGAAAAACCCGGGAAATATTTTTATTTTAAAAAGGGTCTTTAAAAAGAATTAAATTAAAATATAAAAAATTTTTTAAATTTATTTGTTTCCCCAAAAAGTAATTCCGTTTTTTTTAAATTTTTAAAAAAAAAATAATAATATAAAAAATTTTATATAAAAAATTTTAAATAAATATATATATATATATATATATATATATATATATATATATATATATATATATATATATATATATATATATATATATATATATATATAATTAAATAATTAATAATTTTAAATATTTTAAAATAAATTTTAAAAAAAAATTTTAAAAAAATTTTTTAATTTTATATTAAAGGTGGAAAAACTTTAATTTAGGGGGTGGGGTTTTATAAATTTAAAAAATTTTTTAAACCCAATTTGGGGAAAGGGTTTTCAAAGGTTTATTTTTTGAAATAATGGGGGGGATTTTTAAATTTTTTTTTTTTTTTTTTTTTTTTTTTTTTTTTTTTTTTTTAAATAAAAAATATATATTGTTTCGCCTTTTAAAAAATGGGGTACTCTTTTGTTGGGCGACCATGACTATTTTCTTTAGAGTGTTTTTCGAAAACGGTACCGACAAGTTTTTAACAAGAATACCTTTTTTTATGTTATTTAAACCGCAAAATCAGAGTTTCTAAAGAAAACTGCAAAAATATGAATAAATTAAATCGACGCCTCCCCTGTCGGCACGCCTCTGATTAAAATAATAATTTAGTAAAAACACTAAAAAGTCAGTGCCAAAACTCAGATAATTATCTGAAACGGTTCCAGAAATATAAAATAAAACCTATATCCCGGTGCTATCTTTGAATCGCCATAGCGACCTTATGACGCATTTGCGGACCTATGTTGATATGAACTTTTCTTCATAATTTAACGAGTAGAATCACCCCCTGAGTTATTCGAACGGTATTTCCGGACACCCTGGTTCCAAAAAATCGACTGTATTTGTTTTTTCAAATCCTGTAGTCAAATATCTTTCTAGGCGTGAATAAAATGCCTGTAAAAACCGAAGCTCTTAATATCAATATTTAAAGATCGCTTATCCTAAATTTTTATATTATTACGTTTTAATAACCTAGGAACTTTTTTTAATTTTGGAATTTTATAACTTGTTTTTGAACTTACATATTGGAAAGAGCGATACATATTTTTGAAGAGAATTAAACGCTCTAAGAAAAATGCCAAAGATTTTTCTCTTAAAGAAAAAAAAACTATAAAATTCTCTTTTTTTTTATTTTTCTTCAAAATAATATAATTTTTAATATTATTTTGAAGAAAAATAAAAAAACAATAAATTTATAATATTTTAACTTTGAATAATTATTTAAGGAGTAA
This sequence comes from Listronotus oregonensis, assembly GCA_019359885.1. Lineage (NCBI taxonomy): Eukaryota > Metazoa > Arthropoda > Insecta > Coleoptera > Curculionidae > Listronotus > Listronotus oregonensis. The sequence continues at coordinate 24,848 of JAHBCN010014443.1, forward strand.
AGATGAGTAAAGATCGGCCTTTTTTCGCACATCATATTCGTGAAAATTTAAAGGGTTTCAATTCAGACTATTTTATTATATTTATAGTAAGTCTAAGTATCTTTATTAACATCTACAATGAACTGGTAAAAAAATCAGAATGGCAAGTAACAAAAAAAACCTTTAAACTTGCCATTTCTTGAACTTTTGCCATCATACACGTTTTTTGATCTTTTATTTTAAAAAATTATATGATGCGCCTTGTGCACCAACATATTTTTTTATCTTTAATATTACACTTAATAAGCTTATAAACTAGCATTTATTTATTTTGGTGTGTTAAGCGCAATCTGAAATTTTTAAAAATAAAAGATCACCAAACGTGTAAAGTGGCAAAGTTATTTTTTTGGTACTTGCCATTCTGATTTTTTTACCAATTTATTCTAGATATAAATAAATATACTGGAACTTATTATAAATATAATAAAATGGACTAAATTAAAACTTTGAATTTTCAAGAAAATATAGAAGACATTTTGTGACGCAATTCTTAGGTCTTCGGGAATGCTTTCGAGCAAAAAAAAGTTAATCAACATTAACCGATGGGAAAGGGCTGAAAAAGGCCCCTCAAGGCCCGAAAAATGGGTTTCCCGCCAATATTAAAAATATATATATATATATATATATATATATATATATATATATATATATATATATATATATATATATATATATATATATATATATATATATATATATATATATATATATATATATATATATATATATATATATATATATATATATATAAAATAATTAAAAAGAAGAATTTGTGTTTAGAGTCGCTATCTTCATGGATTCACTTAATAAGCGGGCGGATGAATTGTTCTATTACTCGGGCACTAATGTACATTTTTTAATCATTAGTTCATCGGAAAAGGAAAACCCGTACCTATCATTGCATATGAGTTTGGGTCCATTCTGATTTTTCTACAATATTAAAAAAGCGGTCAAAGTTTTTTTTTACAATATTTTGAGAGTATCTCATTTATTTTTTGATATTTTTTGAAAAACTGGTTTGTTATTAAACTTTCTTTTTTATAATAAGACCTTAGCGAGTGTTCAATGATCCCAGAAAATTTCTTTCACCATCTTTTTTGCGTTTTGATAAAAAAATTGTTTTGCCCATCTGCATTTTTTAGCCGTTTCCAAAGTTCTAGATCTGTATGTTATGGATTTTTCAACGGCCGTTTTTGCGAAAAATATTGGTGTTGCGAAAAAAATGGTGGGGACCATTTTTGTAGATTTCGAGGTGATCTTCATTATTTGTCCGAACAAAAATTCTTTAATTCATATATTTTGGCAGATATTTGCGGGAAACTCATTTTTGGGACTTTGGGGGGCCATTTTCAGTGGATTCCCACGTCGTAATAAACTTTTTCTCGCTCGAAAGCATCCGCGAAGACCTAAAAATTGCGCCACAATTGAAAACTGTACAGATTTATTTACAGCTTTGTGTACTTTCTGGTCTTCAGTTACTGGACTAATATGTAAGCTCAAAAACAAATTATAAAATTCCAGAGTTAAAAAAAAATCCGTGTTATTTAAATGTAAAATAGAAATTCAGGATGAGCGACCTTTAAATATTGATATTAGGAGCTCAGGTTATCACTTATCTTATATTGTTTCTATTTATACTGAACCGCTTTGAAAGTATTATGAACTTTTGCTAAATATACTACAATAAACACTTGAAATACAAAGGTCAGGAAGTATTCATGGGGTATTCCCCGTTTTCTTTAATAATTTAGGTTATATATCGTGTTATATTTTATATTTATTTCTATTATCGCATAGGTAATAATGTTATTTTTATATATTTATGTTAATAATATAACGTGACTTTTATTTAAAACACTGACCTAAAAACAATAAAATTACATTATAATAAAACTAATTATTAATTTTCTTTATGCCTTTCCAATTCCATACTTTAAGTTAAAATGTAGTTTTTAATCTGTTTTCTTGTGCTTAAAAGGCCGTATTTTTTTCTCTTAAATAAGAATTGTTATTTTAATTTAATTTTTCTCTTAATTTCGCTTGTTATGAATGTGTTTTTCTAAAACAATGTTTTACTGCAATTTAAATACAGTAAAGCCTCGTTAGTCCAAATCTCCGACAATCCAAATTATTCAATAATTCGAATGTAAAAAAAGCAATAATGATGTATCTTGTAGTTCGAATTTTCGTGTATGCGCTAATCCGAAAGTTTTTTTAGCGAGTTTTAACTAGTTTTAACTACATTCGACAGGTCCGTTGCGTCCCTTTTGTGTAGTCTGTCTCAAAGTATATCGTTATGGCTTTTGACGGACCATACCCCAATAAACCTTTAACGATTTTATTACCTATTGTTATTGGGTAAACCCATTTGTTCATAAGGGCAGGGGTGGGCCAGTTATTTCTTGAGTATTAACCATTAGGCATATAAATATTTTGGCTAATATTTTAGTGGCAGTGTTGAATAACCGTTTTTACTGTGCGTTTCGAAAAAGTTGAAAGTCGAGAATATAACTATGTCGCGTCGAAATCATTTGTCATTAGATGCAAAACAGGTTGTGAAAATTGTGTATGAAACTTTCATCAGTAGAGGTCTAATTAAACAAGAAGCTTTAAAAGAAACCTGTCTACTTACAAAAACTCCAATATTAACGATAAGGGATATTATTATTAGTGAAGAATTGAAGAAAAGAAAAAAACGTAATGATTTTTTCAATCTCACCGTATAGACAATAGTGATCAGGACCTAATAAGAAGGAAAATATATTGTCTTTATGAAAGCGGAGTTATTCCTATCTTGAATAAACTGAAAAAGAAGCTAGACGAAGACGAAACCAATATAAATATTAGCCGTGCCCATCCATAATTTACCTTGATGAAACATGGTTCGATACACACGACACAGTATCCAAAGTACCTTCAAATAAAGGAAAACGCATTACCATAATACACGCTGGTTCAGAAGACGGATTTGTCCCAAACTGCTTGCTGTTGTCTGCAAAGAATATTAAGGATTCTAGCTTGATTATCATGAGGATACAAGTGCAGAACTTTTTGAAAACGGGTTTCAAAACTATCTTTTAAAAAATATTCCAAACAACACTGTTATTGTCATGGATAACGCAAGCTACCACAGCCGTCTGCTACACAAAGCACCAGCTTCATCAAGTTCAAAAACTGAAATCCAGGAATATTTGTTAGAAAATTATATTTATTTTGAATTCAGTTACAAAAAAACACATCTTTTGGAAGTCCTAAATTCATATGCAATTAAAAAACAATATGTATGTGATAATTTGGCTGAACAGGCTGGGCAAACTGTCTTACGGCTTCCTCCGTATCACTGTATGTTTAACCCCATAGAGCATTTGTGGAACCAAGTAAAATCAAAGATCAGAGCAGAAAATGTTACACCTACTTTAAGTCCCAGTGTTATAAATTTGATAAAAAATGTAATTACTAACATACCAGTTGAGAGCTGGAAAAATTTACTACAGCACATTATAAAAATTGAGGACTCTTACATTTCTATCCAAAACAGCATAAATCCTATTGTAATGAATCTCAATGATGACTCTGATAGTGAAACAGAATTATATTTAGATATTTAGATTAAAAATGTAATTATGTATAAATAATGCAGTTATAAATTTATTAAAACTTTGCATATATTTAATTTCTTAATGTAATTTTAAGATTATACCTACCTAAATAAACAATAAATTATAAATCTATATTATTAGAGTCCGTCCCTAATGTTCTGTAATTTAATACCAACCGATCCGCAGTTTTATTGCTGTCGGCAGGTATAATCCATAAATGAAGGCAAGAGCTAACACGGTATACTTTGAGACAGACTATACCAATAAATTTATACACTCTTTTCTTTTTAAGGTAGTCTGGGACTAAAAATAATAAGGAACTCTTCGATGACGTTTTTTTTGCATTAAATTAAAAACAAATTATAATGATTTGAATTTATACCTTTTCTACCAATCAATCGGGTTTTCCTTGAAACCAAATGTTTCAGGATTTTACCCGGATCATTTTCCGGACGACCCGCGGACACAATAGGAGAAATCCCGGACGGATGGCAGCTCAAATTTAACAAACTGCACCTAATATTACCTGTTTGTGTAAATTATTTTGTTATTTTTAGTCATATTCCTGTTTTATATTTAGGAACAAAAACCTGGGTAAATTCCCAACAAAATTTCAGGTAATATTTCGGAAAATATTACCTGAAAAATTCGACTTATAACGGGAATATTTTTGGGAATTTACCCAAACTTTAATATCTAAGAAAAAACGGGAAATAATTTCCTGGTTATGCATCTTAATATCTGCAGCAAATACTTGATGGACCAAGAACAATATTTAGTCTATTTCGCCTTCTTAATAAGTTTTAAAGTAACTTCCAAATTTTTATAATCTGACCAGAAATTTTACTCCTCTGTCATTGCAGTATTTTATAATGGAGTCTATTTCGCCGTCTCCTTGATAAGTTATAAAGTAACTTCCAAAATTTTTATAATTTGACCAATAGTCTAGAAAACGAAGCTAGAAAAAGTGCAAAACCTCCCAATTTTTTCAAAATGCATAGATTTGCATAAAAATTTAAGATTAAGCCTAGCTTACCCTCCTCTTCAAAATCTATATTATTTCCAATGGGCGCTCTTTATTTTTGAGGGGTGAAAATTGCTAAAACCTATAAATCTATACATTAAAGCTTAAGTTAAGTAAAATTTGACTGAAGTAAGTTGAAAAAGTAGTATTTTGTTTCTTTAAAACATTATTTAAAATATTTCAGCCCTTTAAAATCAATCCTTATTATAATTTAAGAAAATATATATTTACCCTAAAAAATTAATGCATAATCACATTGTTTTGCATGAAAATTTGGGATTAAGCTTAATTTTTATGATTTATATATATATTTTTTTAAATAAAGGTCTTTGCAAATGCTTTAAAAAAGTTTTGATTTATTTTCCTCAAAAAATATATAGATTTTGCGTTATTATTTGCCTTTGAAACTCTGAAATTTTGTGTTTAATGAATAACAGCTAACAAACCACAGCTTGGTTTGTATTGGTCCCACAACAATTAAAAATAAACCATTTATCTATTTTTTTAATAGCTCCTATTTTGTAATTTACAGTTTTTTAAGAAATGCATACTTATCGAGTAATTTCCAAAAAACCGAGTAAAAACGTTGATTTTATCGACGAAAAACTCCGACTTTCGATGGCGAATAACTCGAAAAGAATGCATTATACAAAAAAATGCATGGAACATTTTTTGCTTAGAAATAATTTTTCTATCGACTCCTGTAGTCAAAATATAAAAAAATTCCACCCCGAGATGGTTTGGCTACCATCCTCAAGGTAAAGGCGCCCTTCGGCAAGATATAGATTTTGATCCTTGGACTATTCGCTACCTACTGTCAAAATTTCAAGTCATTCTATGCATTTTGAAAACATTGAGAGGCAAAATGGTTCGTTTCCTGGACTACAGGGCAATTTTACCCTTCTGCCATTGCAAATAAATCTCTTTAAAAACCACACACAACAATACTTTTTCTGCCTTAAATATTTAAAATAATAATTTTATGTACATTTTTACATTTAAAGTAATTTAATTTTCAGTGCCACCAACTGAATTTGAAAAATTAAAAGAAAATGTTCCATTGGACAAAAAAGTGAAAAGAAATAATTCTTGTGTAGCTACTAGTAGTATTTTAAACAATACTGCTACTGTGGACTCTCCAGACTTAACAGTTGACAGTCCACCTTTATTAAAATTGGGTTTCGAGCCAACTCTTCTTAAAACTCATATTCAATACTCGGATTCTTTTGAAGAAAGACAAAGAGCTTCCATAAGTGAAATAATGTCTCAAATCAGTTCAAATGGTTTCACCAACAATAGTGATGTGTTGACGTGCCTTAAAAAGATCGATGAGAAAATGGACAAGATGTTGGAAAAATTTGATAAAACCCTGGAAGAAAACAGGAATACTAATTCAAGACTTATTTCACTTGAAGAACAAGTAAAGCAATTACAGTTAGAAAATAGGTTCTTTACAAAGTCAAATAAAGGAAAATGAAAATATAAACTCCATTGATTCTTTGTTGAGCACACGTCAAGTTGAAAGTAATTCCAACTCCATGCATTAATATTTATTTACAGTTTCTGCAACAGTGGTAAATATATATTTTTTAAATTTTTAGTTACTGGACATAACTGAACGATATTTCGTGTACAGGGTTATTCAACGAGGACTGATTATAGCCATATTTGTGGCGTTCCTCGTATTTTAAAAAAAGTGGAATAGCCACCTCGTGTTTCGTAGTAGATATCTAAAAGAATATTTAAGAGTGTGATTTCAATTGAAACAAGAAGACATTCGACATATTTTTTTTTTATTGAAACACCCTATTTATTGGTTTATTCAATAACAAGAATTTCGTTTTCATTTTTAGTAACAATAGATATAATTGATATGGGAGATTTGCGATAAAATATTTACAAAGTAAACAAACATTTACAAAAATATTTACTTTTTATAGGAATATATCAAAAAAGATAAATTTTTAAAAATGGACCAATAAGGTGTCCTGATAAGAAAATTTTGGATTTTATGTCGTATCTCCTTTGTTTTTTTTATATCTTTTTTAAGTATTCTTTCAGATTCTAGGAAACAATTTACATAGGATAGCCATTTCACTTTATATATATATATATATATATATATATATATATATATATATATATATATATATATATATATATATATATATATATATATATATATATATATATATATATATATATATATATACGAGAAACATTAAAATTATTTAGTCCTCGTTGTATGAACCTGTACAGAGTGTAGCAAATTTAAGCCTTGCCATTGGGTTCTCGGAAACTGTAAGAGATACTAAAGTTAAGCAATTTAGTATTCAGCAAGGCTGTATCTAGCATTTAAAAAAATGTATCCAAAAAGTAAGACATAGGGCCCACACCAAATATGTAAGATCCAAAAAAAATGTTAGTTTTGAAAGCAAATTCTCTATTTGTAGTTGTTTTTTTGTGAATTTAATCAAATTTTATTTTCAAAACCCATATTTCGCAAACATATCTGCATTTTTCGTGAAATTAGAGGCATCTGAAATATTTACATAAGAAAATTATTGTTGAGTCAAAAAATTTAACTAGCTTTGGTTTTTAGAAGATCATAGATAATTTTGCAAAATTTGGGATGTAACTATAAAATTTGATCAAATTCACGAAAAAAATACAGAGAATTCGCTTTTTTTAAAAAATTTGGGGGTGGGGCCCAAACACCCGGGTTTTTTGGGAAATTTTATCTATGACCTGAATTTGTATCTAGTTAGAGGTTTAGTTAAGAAATTATAGATACAGTATTTTTAGAATACTACTTTAAGACTTTTTTTACTTACCGAAATAGTAAAGCAATTATAGTTAAAAAATAGGTCTTTACGAAGTCAAATAAAGAAAAATGAAAATTATTTGCAGATTGTGCAACAGTGGTAAATATAAATTATTTAATTTTTTTAAAAATTTATTTACTGGATATAACTGAACGACATTTCGTGTACAGGGTTATTCAACAAGGACTGATTATAGTCATCCCACTCCCCTCCAAGAAAAATGGTAGTTTCAAAAGCGAATTCTCTATTGGTAGTTTTTTCGTGAATTTGATCAAATTTTATTTTCAAAACCCAAATTTCGCAAACATATCTGCATTTTTCGTAAAATTAGAGGCATCTAAAATATTTACATAAGAAAATTATTGTAGAGTGAAAAAATTTTAACTACCTATAGTTTTTAGAAAAACAGATAATTTTGCAAAATTTGGGATGTAACGATTAAATTTGATCAAATTTACGAAAAAAAATACAAACAAAGGATTCGCTTTTAAACCATAGTTTTGG
>JAHBCN010014444.1:0-22512 GCA_019359885.1 Listronotus oregonensis
ACTGGAAATATTGTTTTCTCGTTTTTAGTTAAAAATATAAAATTACATAGCCCTATTTTAAAATAAAATTATTATTTAAAACATTTTAGGTGTTTTAACTAAAATTTTTTTAACTAGACAATGCAGGATATATTTTTTTAAGTTTTAAACCAAAGAAAAAATAAATTTTTACTGGTTCCAAGAGCGACACTTCTATATTTGTAACTCCTTTTTTGTAATCAAATGTTTAAATTTTGGGAACAGGTTAGACGATAAAGAAAATATAAAGCTTCTAACGTGCCCCTGGAAATGTATGTTTTAGCTTGAGTTATTTGAGTTACAAAAAAAAAAATCAATTTAACCTTTTGGGGAAGAGCAATAACTCCTACAGCCCCCCTCTCGGGTTTTTCCCCGCTACTTCTAGCAAGGAAAAATATTAAAAAATTTTTTGGTTGGAAAATCTTCCAAAAAAGTTTCGTGTTTTGGCAAATTTATTTGGTTCGTAATACAAAAATTAAAGTATTTTTTTTTTTAGACTGACTTACGCAGCAACATCTACAGCCCCCGGGGGGCCCAGACAAGTTACACGCAGCGACCTGGGGGACAAGGTTACTTGGCTGGGAGCACCCCCTCCCCGGGGTCGCGCAAATGGCCATCACGGGGGCCAATAAGCCCTCGAAAGCGCCCCCCGATGGAAATGATGATGGAGCAGTGGTTTTACGCGACAGGCGAGGTGTCCCCCGGGACCTGCCTTAAACGGTCACCACCGCCTTGATATAGACCTTTCGCCACTGTTGCTCCAAAACTAGTACGTACCCAATACTTTATTCGCTATATTTTCTATTTTATTAGTTAAGGTTTTTAACAAAAACCCAAATTTTTTAAAAAATTTTTAAAAAAAAAACCCCTAATTTTAACCAAAAAAAATATAACGGGGAAGGAATTAGGGACACATGATGGAGAAAAATATAAAAAAATAAGGTTATATCAGTTAAAATTTGATTGAGGATAAAACTGCCTTGTTAAAACTCTAGCCGCGTAATAAAGAGGGACTCTTTTTGTATGTACTGATCTTATATCTCGGCATACATGGATTAATGTCACCACTATGCCTGCAAGGAAAGAAAAGGGTTTTTTTTTCCCCAAAATTTTTTTTTGGGGTTTTTTTTTTTTTTTTTTTGGAAAGCAGCCGACTGAGTGTTTATCTGAATGCCAAAGCCGTCCCACCCCCATAAAGTTGTTTTAAAAGGGTTTTTAATAACGCAAAATAGACAAAAAAAAATAAGGGAAATGAAAATTACGCATTTGGGAATTTAATTACCTTAAGAAATTAAAAGATAGGGGGTTAAAAACAGATCCATAATTTACCTTGATGAAACTGGTTCAAAACCCAAAATTCCAAAGGATGGGTTGATTCCAGTCAAAACTGTGCGAAAGCCCCTTAAAAAAAAAGGAAAAGCATTACCATAATACACGCTGGTTCAGAAGACGGATTTGTCCCAAACTGCTGTTGTCTGCAAAAATTTAAAAAGATTAAAACTTGGATTTCGAGGATACAATGCAGAATTTTTTTAAAAACTGGTTTCAAAATTATTTTTTAAAAAATTTTTCAAACAACATGTTATTGTCATGGAAACCAAGCTACCACAGCCGTCTGCTACACAAAGCACCAGCTTCATCAATTTAAAAAACTGAAACCCGGGGTATTTGTTAAAAATTTATATTTAAATTTTAATTCAGTTACAAAAAAACGAAATTTTTTTAAACCCCAAATTAATTCAATTAAAAAACAATATGTATGTGATAATTTGGCTGAACGGCTGGGCATACTGTCTTACGGCTTCCTCCATCCTGTTGTTTAACCCCCAAACTTTTTTTGGAAAAACCCGGTAAAATCAAAGATCAGGCGAAAAAATTTTCACCTACTTTAAGTCCCAGTGTTATAAATTTGAAAAAAATGTAATTACTAACATCCCGTTGAGACTGGACAAATTCACTACAGCACATTATAAAAATTGAGGACTCTTACATTTCTATTCAAAACAACATAAATTCTATTGTAAATAATGCTCTGATAGTGAAACAGAATTAGATTTAGATATTTAGTTTTAAAAAAGTATAGATAATGCAGTTATAAATTTATTAAAACTTTGCATATATTTAATTTCTTTGTAATTTTAAATTAACTTATAAAAAACAATACATTATAAATCTTTATATTATTAAAGTCCGTCCTTAATGTCTTTTATACCTACCATACGCAGTTTTTGGCTGTCGGCAGGTATAATCCATAAAAAAAGGCAAAGCTAACAGGGGTCTTTTGAGACTTAAATTTTAACCTATATTTTTTTAAAAATTTTCCGACCCTAAAAAGCCCTTATAATTTAATCGATGATTTTTGTACGGTTTAAAATTATTTGTCGAAAAATAAATTTTTTTTAAAAATAATTTTTGGTCAAAATGTTCTGAAATAGTAATTAGTCCCAAAAAAATAAAAAAACCCTATAAACCTGATTATATCCTTTTTTCCAACGCTACTTATGTTCGATGGTAAGAAATTTTCCGTATTCTTTATTAACAGATCTGTTGTGGACCCAAAACCCGTACTTAGCGAGGGAACATGACAACCGGGGTTAGCGCTGCAGTAATAAACCCCTGAAGATACATGTCGATTCAGGTATCTCAGTAGCTTTTTTTAGTGACCGTAAGAAGTCATTGGAAAATTAGAGGTGTTGATGATGAATGGTGGTTTGGGGAAACGATTTGATCGTTTTAACGAAGCTGACGAACTTGCTTTTTGGGGCCCGGGGAGGTTAAGTGGAAGACACTGCTGTAGAATGGTGGTGGGGGGCGAAAAATGGAAAGTCGGGGGGGGTCACATATTTATTGTTAAAAATACTGCCCTTCTAAGAATAAATGCCGTATCTTCATAATGTACAAATCGAGATATCGGCGTTTAAAGTTTTTGCATACCTTTTTTTTTCCTAACTCTTTTTTTTTTTTTTTGAATTCATAGGGTTTTTGGGAATTTTGGACATATTTTTTTAATTAATACAAAGTTTTTAAAAAAGCGCATTTTAAAATTTTTTATCAGCATATATTCTAAAAAAAAAGGGATTAATAAAAATTTTCGATCCGCTTTTTTTTTATTATATTTTAAAAAAATTGGGGTATATTAGTTAAAGATAATTTCTTTTTTTAATTTTTCCGGGGGTTTTTAAAAGAAAATTAATTTCTAAAATTAAAAGCAACTGGTTCAAAAATATAAATATCGAAAATTGTCAGATTAAAGAAAACTGAGTAAATGAGTTTATAATTATTAAAACTAAAACAATTTTATCTAATGATAAAAATAAAATATTATTGTCAAAAGAATACAAACAGGAAAAAACTATAATCGAAAATGAACAAAAATTACTCATCCAAGAATGTTTCCGATTATCTGGGATGAGTGGTCCGATTAATTGTAACAAATTTTGCTTTTTCTGGTTTGAAAATCCGTAAGGTTTATCAAGAGTTTCAACAGAAGCCTTAGAGGTCCAATTTTTCATTCCTTTCTTGCAAAAAAAAATCTAATTTTTAAAATTTTCCCTTTAAAAAAGAACAATAGGTGCCACCTGTTAGCTACCTTTTTTTCCCCTGCAAACCAAGAAATAAAGCGAAAAAAAATATTTACTATAAATAGATGTGGTATTTTTAAACCCCCTTTGATTTGGCGTTTTTTTGGGGAAAAGAAAGATACCGCGTTTTTCTGGATTGAATATTTTGTTAGATACTGCAAATTCTTATTCATATTTTAACATTTCCTATTTAGATACGGTTTTATTATTTGGAAAAAATTTTAAAAATTTATGTAAAAAAAGCCTTTGGCGAAAAAACCCAAAAAAATTTTTTTTTTTAAAAAAAACAGCATCTATTCTTATTAGGGCAGAATTACCGTAAAAATATAAATTGTTTATATAATCAACAACATGTAAGTGTTGTGTTACTACAAATAAACAGTGTGTCTGCTTAAGTTCGCACCATATGAAAAACTTTTTTATTATTAATTTTACTAAAAAAAGATATTCATTATAAAAAATTTCATAGTGTTAAACCTAAAATGCATTTTTTCAGATATAAAATTTTTTTTAGTCGTATACGAGATTTTTAAAAAAAAAAGTGAATTTGGTGCAAAAGAAAAATTTCCTTTATTTTTGACATATCAAAAATTGTTATTAAGAAAAAATGCAATTACAGTCAATCTTGTAATAACAGACACCCTTTTATATGGGGAACCCGGGGTTTCCGGCCACTTTCAAGCTAACAAAAATCTGCTTTATATAAATATAATATATATATATATATATATATATATATATATATATATATATATATATATATATATATATATATATATATATATATATATATATATATATATATATATATATATATAATAATAACGGATAAATTAATAAAAGAGGAGGTATTTCTTTTCGAAAAACTTTTTGACACGTCGACTTTATTTTTGGATCGGGCATATTTTGATATCAAATAAATATAGGGTGTCGCAAAATGACAGGAAAATATTAACTCCCCTGATATTTATCTTGATTTTCCGTAAAATTTGGACATGTTTTATGTATAATGTCATATACCTATCTTTAACTGTTTACGAAATAATTACTTTTAAATAATAATTATACTTTGTTTCAACATAAATTGATTAATAATTACATTCCATTATTTTTGAAATTTATTTTATCAAATGCTGGAAGTGGCCGCCATTAACACTCTGCAGCACCCCAGGCGATCGTTAAATTCTTGCTGTACATTTTCAACTGTACTGGAGAAATATTCCCACTGCATTACGAATGCGATCTTTGAGGATATCAAGCGTGTGTGGCTTATCTTTTTATACTTCTGATTTTGACATAACCCCAAAGAAAGTAGTCCAATGGATTTCTAAGGTCGGGGTGATCTAGGTGGCCACTCTATTGATCAACGTCTGGCCTATCCACCGATTGGGCAAAAAAAAAAACTTTTAAATAATTGACACTTATTTCAAGTCTATGTCAAATATTCACAAAGAGAGGTGTATAGGTAATCGAAATCTTAATGGCGGCCACTTCCAGCATTTGATAAAATAAATTTTAAATATGTGGAATGTAATTAATCAATTTATGTTTATTATTTAAACGTAATTACTTAGTGAATAGTTGATGATAGGTATATAACATTATACATAAAAGATGTCCAGAATTTTCCGGAGAATCCGAAAATGCAAAAATATACAGGGGGTTCCATTTAAGAAAAAAATATTTTTCCTGTCAAACTTTCTTTGCGTCAGCCCTGTATACTACGTGTCCGAGGATTTTTTCGAAAAAGAAATACCTCCTTTTATTGAATTTATCCGTTATTAAATCACAACCTCTGTATATATATATATATATATATATATATATATATATATATATATATATATATATATATATATATATATATATATATATATATATATATATATATATATATATATATATATATATATATATATATATATAATACATATATAAAAACCCTTAGATAATGGACACCCTTATAAAACAGCCACGGCCAAACAAATATCAATTTTTATAACCTATTTCAGGTAAATCAACCTTTTTATATTGGCCGGAAATTTTTATTTTATTATTTTATGACTGTATCCTGCAAATTTTACAGGTGAAAATACCCAACAATAATATTTGTGGCCAGATTCAAATAGCATTAGTGGCTTGGGGGATTATCTTCCCATTAATTTTCAGTTGTGTCTTAAATCGATAAAGGTATTATGTTCGGAATCAAAAAGTGTTTAATCACGTCCCCAAAACAAAATCGTTTTGGGGACGTAAAAGAAAAAAATTGATGTTATCGCGAAAAGTTTGGTGATGTAAAATCCTTAATTAATGATATTATCAGGAATAAAGCTAAACTAAATCGAATGTTTAAAGAAGGTGTTAATTTAAAACAAATGAGGAAATTCCAGAAGTAGGGAGGACTGGCAGTAGATCAAGTCGTTTACAATGGGTTCTGCAAAGCAAGAGGTAAAAATGTTTCAATATTTGGACCCTCAATTAAACAAAAAGCACTTGAGGCAGCAAGCAATTTGAAAGTGGAAAATTTTGTAGCCTCGAATGGTTGAACAACTGTTACATGGCAATACTGGCCACCCTTCTATAAAGACCAATTATTCCAAATTGTATGGTGGCCGTTATAGACAAGTTTTACTCTACAATCATTTACATGATTTTTTTTATAAATACATTAAGGCAAGAGAAAAAGTAGAAATTGTGTTAATCGTTGGTGATAATTATAAAACTCATGAAGCAGCTGAAGTATTTATAAAAACAGACATCCTTAGAAAAATATACACCATACATCAGTAATGAGAATTATGGAAAAATTCAAACAAACGTCGAAAACCTGTTGCAAGTTAAATTTAATGTTATCTGCATTATTATTTTATTTGACGTTTACTGTCAAACAATTATTGCTATTAGGAAATCATTTATTTTTTCTACTACTGTATAAATAAGAAAAAACTTTGTGGTCCTAGCAACGCGAATGATAACGAAAGAGAACCTTCGTGTTACCTGGTTGCTAAGCGTTGCTAGCTACGAAAGTAATATTTTCAGCGCCTGGACAGAAAAGTAAGAGTAAAAAAAGAAAATATGCTTGTGGGAAATATTAGATTTATTTATAAAAAGTAACTAATTTATGACAAAATATTTTTTAAAAACTAGGTTAGGTATTAACATTAAAAGTAATTGTGCAATTTGAGCAATTAGCAAAAGAAATTGGAGTGAATAATACTTGAATTAACAGTTTTTAAATTTGTTGTTGGGGTATCGTTATCAGCTTTAACTACGTTAATATTCATATTTTTCACTGGTTACTTCATTAGAGGAAATACTGGTAGGAATTTCGTGTAAAATCTTTCTTTGAAATTTCCACCTTATTACTATAGGATTAAGAAAATATATCCTCCGCAACAGAAGAAGACTTCCAACCTCCATGCCTTTTTAAGTCCAAAATATCGATGATCCGAAGCATTGGCAAGGAACGGTTGGACGTTCTTCTGAAAGAATTGCCAGTGTCTAATTGATGTCTCAAGTTTCAAAAAACTCAAGTAATTTCTTTAGTACATTTGAAATAGTGTGCTTTCCAATTACTTGATTAACACATTTACCTTTCATAACGATACAATAAACGCCATTCAGAGCATTTCTTGGTCTCAGCTTAATATATTCCTTTAGAAATCTGACATAAGGAACTGAGCTTCTCATCGTTGGTTACTACAAAGTTTCTTTTAACTTTATTTTTAGACTCCACTATTTTTACTATAGCCACGTCATTTTTTATTTCTACATCACTTAGCTTCTGTTCTTGTATATTTCGTCTGTCCGGCATGCCCAGCCACTCCCATAATGGCTATTACTTTCATTGCTATAACTTGATTCGTGGGCGCGTTAAGTAAAAACTTTATGATTTCTTCTTTTTTAAAAATTTTGACTTTTTGCCTCATAACCATCGTTTTTCCTTTTTAATAAAGCAACTAGTTTCTTGAACTCCGAAATATCTTGATTTTTGTTTACGGAAATTGTTAACTTGAGCATGGAATACAGACCAGAGGTTGGTGGTGATAAAGACTCGGATTTTTCTTGAAAATACGCCAACATCACATTCTCGTCAATCCGCCCCGCATATTTTTTGTAGCGTAAAGCCATTCAGAAAACGATTTATATGTTTGATGGTACCTCTCTTTAGATTGTCTGGCAGAAGAGGCACACGCAAGGTCAGCTGTCTTTTTGGATGCCATTTTCATATTCATTTAACACTTTAAAATGGGAATGGATTTATACTTCAAATTAACAATAATTCAAAAATCTGACAAGTGCTGATGACAGACAATGTCAACAATAAATGTGTTGCTATGGATTAATTTTTAACAGGTAAAATTTCAAAATCTCTTGATATTTCTTTTAAAACATGATGTTAATGATTATTAAATTATGCGATACATAGAACAGTAGCAGAAACAGAAAAAATGTAATACATTACACGATGACAAAAAACTTTATGTAATTGGATGTACTGGTATTATTTTTAAACGTAGTTTTTAGTTCTGATCAACTTTTCTAAAATAACAATTTTCGTCAAAAATAAAGATAATTTACTCTTGATATTTGTTAAAAAACCTCGTATACGACTTAAAAAAATTGATATCTGTTGGTTGCATTTTAGGTTTAAGAGCATGCAGAACTTTTATAAAGAATAACTTTTTCTGCAAAATTAATAATAAAAAAGTTTTCCATATGATGCGAATTTAAGCAGACACATCGTATACAGGGTGTCCTGATAAGGTCGTCCTCCGGCGCTATCTCAAGAACCCTTCAACGCATAGTTTGAAAAAAATATTTATAATAAAATCGGCTTTGAGAAAATGCTGAAAATTATTTTTGGGGTTTCTAATTCTGCCGCAGAGGGCGTAAAACTAAGAACAAAATTAAAACACGGATTATTTAAAAATATGCCATATTAACTATGTCGTTGATAGTTTCTTATAAACTATGTAAAATAAGGAAACTTTTTCTTTAGCTGTTTTTCCGTAACCTGTCAAATATAGAGAGGGGGAAGAGTGAATATACATTTGAAAAAAATTGAATAACTTTTGTTTCGGCTTAACCGATTTTGATGAACTGTTTAAAAGAGCTTTTATCAGGGCTTAAAATATTGGTATAATACACTTATTTCTTTGTTTTATCCCCAGAGACTGATTTGTGTCAGTTATAAATTTTGTATTTTTTTTTTCCCTAAAAATTTAAATATGGTATTATTTATAAGCTCATTAAAAGAGCATATAAAAGTAAAGAAACCTGATAATTTTAAATTTAGTTCTTGTTTATCGCAGTTTATCGTTATTAATATTATTAGTAGTAGTGTTGTTAATCGTTATTAAGTAATTTTAAATTATGTCTTATATCACCACCGAGGCATACGATCAGCACGCCGTTTATTTTATATATATTTTTTTAAATGTCTCTATTGCGGCGAGACACTATGCCATAAGGTATTACGAACGGCGGCATTTTAATAAAAAAGTGTTTGGAGGTTTGACAACCCGTTTAAGAGGAACTGTAAATGTGCATCCTATTTCAGCACAATGAAGATACAATTAGCCAAAGCCCGTAGATAATAATCATCTATTATTATCCACGTAATTATGAATGCTGTTATTAAATTGATAATAAACTAATAATAAGGATATTTATTGATATTATTTAATATTCGCAGAGAATCAAATGGTTTTTGTCATGGCACTCTCGATTAAAACGCCGCGTTGTTTAGCTGACAGCTTAAAATAGGTAAGGAAACGAGTAATGCAGTTTTTTGGCAATAATTTGAGAACTAATTAAGACTGTTCTTGCGGTGTTCACCAGTTTCTTTACGTTTTTATTCTCTTTTTAATGGGCCTATAAAAATAACATTGTATTTGAATTTTTAGAAAAAAATACAAAATTTATAACTTTGACACAAATTAGTCTCTGGGGATAAAAACCCTGGTAAAGCTCTTTAAACGAAACCTAGTTCATCGTACCGGTTAAGCCGAAACAAAGTTATTTAATTTTTTTAAAATGTACATTCGCTTCTCCCCTCCCTATATTTGACAAGTTATGAAAAACGCTTAAAAGAAAAAAGTTTCCTTATTTTACTTAGTTTGTCAGAAAACTATCATTGACATAAGTCACAGCTATTCAAAAACTTAGAGCTAAGTGAAGGAGCAGATCTGGCAACACAGCACACTAGGCTTGCAAAACACGTGCGCTTCATCGGCCTTGTCGGTTTTTTTGTTGAATGCAGTTTGAAAAGTAAACGCAAACGATTGATACGTGTGTTGATTTGTGTGTTTTAAAAATAAAAATAGCAGCCTATAGTTTTAAATTAAGGACTATTAAAAGTAGTGCAGTATTGCATATTGCATTAGTGGACTAAAATCGTTTTTTTGTTTATATGTAACATTGTATGTATGTATATTCAATATGCCGCGAAAGTGTTGTGTTTCGGGATGTAAAACAAATTACGACAGCGTTATTAAAACAACATTTAATTTTAGTAAAGACGATGAACATAAAAAGGTCTGGTTGCGTGCTATTCAATTTTTCGGTGACTAATTCTTTTTCAGTGGTGTGTTGGAAACAATTTGATAATAGTGACATTTTGAGAACTGGAAACATATATAGATAAAAGTGGAAAAAATTCCGAGTTTTCTTTGACGTGCCCTAAATTAAAGCATGGTGCAATATCAAGGCTGTCTAAGAACCAACCGAAATATTTATCAAATCCTAAAAGCCCAAAAAAGAAACCCTGAAGAAAAAAGAAAAGTCCTCGTAGAAACTTAGGAACAAGAACATGGGATTGAAAGCTTTTTTTCAAACCGACCTTTTTACTGATTTTAGTAGTTTTAAAGGAAATTGACAAAAAATAAACCTAAAGAATTGAGATGGCGTATTTGACTCTTGTGTTTATATATATTTACTTAACCAATTTTTATTAACATCCTTCCTAACTATTGCCTTCTAAGTGACATTTTTATATTTCCTTTGAAGGCAAGTGTAAGTGCGGTACAGAAAAAATAAACTATATTAAAAAGCTGGTCCTTATTTTAAGCATATTTTTTTGAGAATTATACCAAAAATCTCTTAAACAATTCCGTTCCATTACAAACTCAGTTAAATACTTCTTCGGACTCGCCTAGAAAAAAGATGTAAAAAAATACGCTTTCCACTTTGACGGGATAAGTAGTTTAAAATTAAAATAACTTAATGTAATAACTATATTTACGAACAAGGCTTCAAATATATTTATAAATAATAAGTTTATTTATTTTAACATTAATAAATGTGTAAATGAGCAACAAAAACAGTATTAACTCCAAGCAATATCGTCAGGACTATATTAAGAAAATCATATAAATACCGGTAAGTTCAACAAAAAAATATCATTATACATATTCAAAGAGTTATTTTACATGTTTTAAGGTATTAGTGTAAACCATAATGAACCCAGTTAACGTTTTGCTTTTTTAAAGTTGTCTTCCTTATTAAGTACAGATTATGTTTTTTAATAATATTATTTTTAGATATGTTGTTTTCGGTTTATTTTAATTATCACACAAATTACTGATTAATACATTTTTAGTTGAGTTTTAAAGTTACATTAATTTATTTGCAAAAACAGTTAAACAGAATAAAAATAAAGTCTTAAAATAATTATTTTTACATTTCTAGCAATAATTTGAAAAAAATAATAATAGGTTTCGAATATTCTAATATGACCTAGGTGTTCGAGACACATTAGTGTTTTTTAGGCCATATAGTAAAGTATTTAAAATTATGTTTATTTTTAAAATACCTGTATTTTGTTTAAAAATTGCATAAAAAATGTGTATTTAGCGCAATCTGCTTAGAACTGATTAAATTAAACCAGCCTGAAGTGTTGTTTGCAACGTTGCCTTTCTTGCTTCATGGCTCTTTGTTATAGAAGGCTGTGCATAAGTTAATATGATATATTTTTAAATAATCCGTGTTTTTAATTTTGTTCTTAGTTTTACGCTGTCTAGCGGCAGAATTAGAAACTTGAAAATAATTTCCAGCATTTTCTCGAGGCCGACTTTATTATAATTTTTTTTTTCCAAAAGCTGCGATGAAGGGTTCGAGATATCGCCGGAGAACCATCCTTATCATGACACCCTGTATAGGCGGGAAAAATATTATTTCAATTTATTATTTTTTTATTAACATTTTCCCGTTATTCATATTTTTGTTTTAAGTTGTCATATATTGTTATAATATTAATATCATTTTAGTTGGTTTCCTGCTCAATTTGTACGCTTACGTGTAAGTCAAGAGGACACTGTGGAGGACTGTTTGGCGGCCATCGCATCAGGTCGTCCAGTTTCATCACAAATTCGAAGAAGAACTAGTATATCATTATTATCTAATGACCAAGTACGGACTAGTGTAGTACGAGAACTAGTGCATACCGAACGGGATTTTGTTAAAGTGTTGCGTGATGTGGCAGAGGGTTATGTGTCGGAGTGTCGAAAACGCACAGACATGTTTACCGATGAACAGATTTCTACGATATTTATTAATATAGAAGACATACTCGGTTTTCAAATTAGCTTTCTTAAAGACTTGGAAATTGTATTAACTGGGATGCGCCTCATAAGAGTTGTGTAGAGTGCTTTTAAACACAGTGCAGGTTTTACAATCTATTCAGATTATTGCAATAGGTAAGACATTTATTTTAAAAAGAAGAAAGATGTAGTTACTTTTTTTGTATTTGCTCCTATTTTCGGACTAATTTCAGTCCCTAAAACGAATCAATTTCGGACTTAGTCCAACTAAGTCGTGTCATGACAACTTATTTCAATAAAAACAAGACCTAAATTTTAAATGTGGACAATTTTTAAAAATTGACTGGCGTTGTCAAACGTCTAAACATACATATTAAAAAGATTAAATGTTTTTTGAAGCACAAACAAAAAAATGTTGGTGTAACACGTACCTAAATCAGTTTTTTGTGACTCAACTCAACGATTCGTCCCAAAAAAACTTGATTTTAGGTACTTGTTACAAAAATACCTATTTTAATATTTAAAATAGTATATTTCATTACCAGTACGGAAATGACGATTTTTCCGTGCGCGCGTGACAAATTCTCGAAGTCATGCAAGAACGGAAAAATCCATTTCTGGACGTGTAATGAACGATATTTTTTATTATACATTAAACATCACACAAAATGATTTAAGAAGATTGCGATTATTTATTTTTATTTTTAAAACAGTAAAACAAATTAACAAAAAAAATTACAAGCTAATTAAATCTAAGAAAATTAATTTTTTGGACGGAACCGTTATGATAAATGGTTATATATATTGTACAATTCGTATTATTGTTGAAGCTCAATCCCTTTTGTATTTCTTTTTTTGTTGAACTAGAGATGTTGAAGCGGAGTGTTCGTGTATGTTTTGGTTCTCTTGATTGACTGTTACAGATTTTGTAGTTTCCAGTTACAAGGCCTAAACAACTTTTGGGATACTTCAATTTTTCTTGTATGGACCTCTATATATCCTTCTGCTACATTGAAGAAAGCCATCCTCCGTGCCTTTCTCAAAGTGAGCAAATCATCGCCGCTTTCTACCAACATGGTAGCCGAAGAACGCCTTAGCCCATGTCCAGTATATTCTTCGTGATTTTTTAGTTTTAAGTATTTTGCAACAAGTTTCTGAATACCACTGATAGTATGGCACCCAACATGTTGAGCGTAACATCTTTGGTTTCAGTATGCAACAAATAATCTACTCCATATTTTTAGGGCGGAGATCTGCATATTTACGGTAAAGTGTAACAGGATTGAATTTGCAATTTTCATTGGTAATGGTAAAACTTCTTGACCTGTGAGTTTTTCCATCTCGTAAGAACACGACAAGGAAACGCCCATTATCTTTCACATCGTCTAAACTCAAACGTATTAAATCATCTCTGCGGCATGCGCCGAAGATGCCAAACACTAAAATTACTTTTGCTAGTAGATATTGTCAATCTGAAGCTTCACATGAAAATTTGGTCATTTGTTCTGATGTAAGAACCTGGATTTCTTTGGTACATATCATACAGCTTGTTGTTTCAAAAAAAGCGATAGTTCTGATGCCATTGGTTGTGAATATTTTTATTGGATGGATTTTTGTATAAGCGCACGGAAAGATGGATCGGAAAAAATTCCGTGCGCTGTTCTGAAATGTCATATTTACTGTATTTTATACACAGTTGAAAATGTAGTATTTTCAGGTATAATAAAAAATATGTATGCAGTTCATTCAATAAGCATCGTATTGCCAAAAACACTAATAAAAAAACAAGTAGTAATTAAAGTGCTTTAAAATATTTTGTTCTTTGCAAAAAAAATTATTTCAACAAAACCGCTTGGTGGAATATATTTATCGAAAATCAAAATAAAGCAATAAAATTATTTATTGATTTTGTGCGTATGTGTGAAAGACTAATGGCAACTAAAGTTTTTTTTTATTTTATAAAAACCAGTGCAATGTTCGGTTTTATGGAGAAAAACGATGATGTTCCACAGTTAAGGCTTTCCTTGTACAACATCTATACCTTTATAAAACCAAAAGTTTGTAAACTAAATTTTCGTGACTGTTTTTTTCCTACTATTGGCTGCCTTTTAATTTTTACCTTTCTTGTTACCCACAACAGTAATTACTTGTAAAATTACATTAACATTTATTTATCTTAAGAATAAATCACTGTTTTGGTAAATATTCTTTCTTTATTAAAAAGCTTGGTGGAATATATTTCAAAAAAAGTTATCAAGTACCTACTAAAAGCTGGCAGCAAGCTATGTTTAAAACTATTTATTGATTTTGTATACAGTAAAGCGCAGAGTACTGCGAACATAGGACAATCTGGACGATTTTGGATGTACCTAAAAACGCCGCACGCATTGCTTATCGATCAATAATCTTCCAGCAAACAATTCAATTCACCCCCAGTTTATTTCTGAAATACTTTAGCTATCGAACGCTCGACAGCTAATAGTTGTACAGTGTCTAATATTTGCGACCAAAAAGTTTTTTAATAAAATAATAATTATTAAGTAATGGATGTTTACGAACTGAAAAGAAAATTAAAATATTTGAATGGTATCACCGTGGAAATCCTGTTAGGGGAATTAGGGAATTATTTATTAATTTATTTAACTAGGCCGAGCTCCCACGATTTCCACTATTTACCGAGTCATTAAAACTTTCTGACATTTGGTTGTTTAACTCCAAGAAAACATAAACATGAAAGTGCCCAGAAAAAAACCAGGAAAGGGAAATGAAAGAAATTATGGTAGTGACAAAGTGTTATTAAAATCCTACAGTTTCATTAATACAATTGCAGAACAGGTTGATTTGTGCAAAAGATCAGTGGGAAGAGTGCTGAAAAAAATTTATACCGCTCCTACAAAGAAGAAAAACCCACGAAATTAACCCTGATGATCATTTTAGACAAATACAATTTTTAAAACTGTATTTGTATAAATGGAAAAATAACAATGCAAGTTTTATAAGAAACATTGTTTTTACTGATAAATCGACATTTCCACTTCATGGTCTCACCCAACGATTTTTTTCTCTGGGTCACGTAAAATCAGAAATTTATGGTTTCAGGAGAATAGGGCTATTAATCTACAAAAATTACAATTACAAATTGAAAATTCTTTTAGGATTATTACCCTTAACATTCTAGCAAATGTCAGAAGGCGTTTTTATGACAATCTTGTAATTTTGTGGCTCAGAAGGTGGTTTAATTGAGCATCTTTGATAACTTGAAAGAGTTTTTTGTATATTTTATGAATGCACATTAAATTATTTTCTTAGAATATCTTCTACGTTTCATTATTTATTAGAAAAAATTATTTTATTTTATTAGGAAAAACTGTTTGGTTTTTAGACCGCAGCAAACGTTGCGGTCTCGTAAACAACTAATTTTAAATTTATGGCTTTAAAAAATAAATCAGATCGAAGTCGGTTGACGCTAGCTAGGCTCTTGTTACTTGCCTACAAACACTGCATCCTCTAACTGAAAATAAAAACGTAGAACACAACTAAACTGGGCAGATAAGCATTCCCCCCAGTCCCAACCAAAAATAAGCCAACTAAGGAAACGAGACGGAAATTGAAATGCAAGCCACAAAATTATTATTGGTATTTTAGAATTGGGTTCATCCCAAAACGTCCAGGACCTCCTATGTTCGCAGTACGGTGCGCTTTACTGTATATCCCATCCCAATCATAAAAGTTTAAAAAATTTTAAGCTTTGTTTATAATAATTTTTATAACTTTGACAAAAAATGAAAATTCAGAATAATATGTCAAACTTATAAAATTATAAGCAAAGCATTAAACATTTTTAAATTTTTATGATGTGATCTTATATGTATATAAGAAAAGGGGTTCACGAAGCGAAAAATGTATACTAAATTATTTAAACATTTTTTAAATGTACGATGAAGACGAAAGTTCGAAACAATTTTGTTAATTAACAATTTTTCTAACTTGTTGAAAAATTAACTTTAAGCAAAATTTTTAACGGAAATACATTTTTAAAGTGTTCCAGATGACATAATTTTTAAAATTTGTTTAATTAATAATTAATTAGTAATAGTTATTTTCCTAATAAGTGCGCAAAGTGAAACTTTCCCACGCCAAAGCATTAGACGAAACGACGCGAAGGCGGGGTTCGAAAACTTTAAGTGCGGAAAAGTCACTTTGCGCAAGTATTAAAACAATACTTTTTCTACTTCGAATACTTTTCTACGAGCTTTTTAATAAGAATATGATTATTAGAAAATATACGAATATTTTAGTAAAAATAAAAATCAAAGTAAATAATTAAATTTTGTTTAACTGATTATACAAAAAAAAATGTTATTAACTATTATTAACAATATTAATGTTAAAAGTACATTAGTTGCATGTTAAAGGTTTATGGCCGATTTTAAATGATTTCTTAGGAACGTCGATGATGGTTCGCTGCTCGATGGGAAAACTTGGGGTTTAGCTGATTGAACAGCGTCTGTGGAACAGGACATTTCATCTGGCTTCTTGAAGTTTTTGGCTTGTTTCAGTTTAATTTTTTTTACTTAACCTCTTTTTGTAGCCTGTTGATTCTTCAATGTATCCCTCGGCTACCGTTGTCGATTTCCAACCGCCTAACCGCTTTATATCTTTAGTCCTTTTCCGGAATTTGCAAGTAACGTTGCAGAATATCGCCGGAACTGTGGCCGGTATATAGCTCTGGATTCGGCAACTTTAAAAATGCTGCTATCTCAAGAGGCTTGATCCCAACGCATTGTTGTGTGCAAATTCCCCTTTTGAAATATACGAAAAACCGTTGATGTGTTGTCGATGGCCGTAATGCTGTATACTTCCGATATAAGAACAAATACTTTCCGTCGTTGATCTCTTCAGACAGGACGAAAGTACGTGAGGTATAGTTTTGCGTCTGGAATCTTCACAATAATTGGTTGCCTTTGACCTCGATGTAGGATGTTTTTATTTTTTGCGAGTTTCTTCTCGTCTGCAGGCGCCAGCAAGTCCGAAAATGGTCGCAATTTTTATCAAAAGATATATTTTATCAGGTGCTTCATTATAAATGTAAATATTTCTTCTTTTAAAAAATCTTTGACTTTTTGGGCGATAAGCCTACATTTTTTTCTTAATAAATGCTGCTAACTTATGAAACTTGCCGATATCTACATTTTTCTTGATCTTTAAAACACTTTTCAGGCATGGAGTATTTCGACCATAAAGTATTTGGACTAAATTTCTTGCCTAATTTAAGAAAATAGGCTACAAGTACCTTCTCTTTCAAAGTTCCAACGCCTTTTCCTTCACACCATGTTTTCAAATGAATTATACTGTTTCTCGTATTTTTCTTTTGATTTTGCCGGCAGGAGCTCTAGATTGCCAAACTTGCGGCTTTTAAAACATCGTCTGGCAATTCTTCCTCCATTCTTAAAACTTCTTTTAAACTTTTTATCGACTTTTCTGATGCTTCCGTGACTTTAGAAAATGTTTGTACTTGGTTTGAGCAACAAGAAAAATTCTTTGATTTTTTATTGTTTAGCATGATGTCTATAAATACATGGTGCATGGAAAATATTAAAATGATAATAAAGAAAATTGATATGGGATATTTACTAAGCGCCAAATCTAAAATTCAATAAAGCACAATAAAAGAATATGTAAAACCCTTTTTTTAAATTATTTCATCCAGAAGTTAATAATACATTAAAAAATCGACCATAAATACAGTAAATATGCAGAACAAAAATGCGCAAGAGTTTTCGTGCGCCAAGTTAAACGCGCACTCATTTGCGTGCGCAAATAATACTTTGGCACGCAAGTAGAAAAAAACCATTATTAAGTGTGGTGTACTCGGTTTTGATGCCAAGCGCAACAAAAATGTCGCGCGCAGGCCAATTTCAGCGTTAAATTAAAATTATAAAAATGGAGATAAAACTCTGGGAGTCAGAACTTTTTTTATCGAAAATTTCCTTCTCTTCAAAGATCTTTTTTGAAATTTCCGCTATCTTCCATGGTTTTTAAGTTATCATCAAAAATCGAAATAGCTTCTTTATTTCGATTTTTGTTAATTAACAACTCAATTTTTATTGGCAGAAAAAATCCTCAAAATCCTTTCTAAGATTTGCAATCCGCGTCGAATCAGCTAACGCTCTATTTTTCGAACCCTTCTAACTATTTGTCGCAGAAAACACACTTTTCTCACATACACACCCTATTTATTCTTTTTAACTTTTTTGATTTTTATTTGTTTCTTTCGTTATGCTCAAAAGATAATATGTAGATAAAAAACTATAAGCATTTTAACAAGAAAGTTTTTTCGATTCTGTAATAAAAACACTGTACTTTCAACCAAAAACAAATAAGGCCCTGTTTATTTTGGGAAAGGTCCGATCCTCTAATAAATTCCATCATATCGGTCAAAACGTTTTATCGCAGATGAACTAAATGAATCGATTGGCCTGCAGACCTGACGAGTACCTCGATGAAAAACGGTACTGCCGACTCTTTCCCACATAATAATGTCCGATCGACACGAAGGGTTACAATAAACTTTTTAAAGATATTTATCTTATAAGGCGGTTATAGTTATAGCTTGTAATCAATTTGTTGTTATTGTTTCGCGTGGTCCGCGAATTAAGGACGTTTGCTGGATGTAACGGTGAAATGAGACTTGCAAAGAGGCTTTGATGTACAGGGCGGTCAACTACCTAGAAAGGAGACAATTTTAATTAATTCCAGGAGAAAAATTGTTCCGCCGTCCCTACAGTTAAATTAGGTGAGGTTTACCTACGTACTTTAAAAGAGTATTATGATAGTACGACTGAAACATGGATTGAATATTATAATAAAAAACAAATAATTAATAGTTATTTACGCAAGCAGTTGGAAAAATTCATTTTGTGAAACCCGCGCGATTTCTGCGGACCGAGCTGCAAGAGCCCGCAAAGTACCCAGTTCCCAAAAATAGACTTTTCAACGTGTTCCATACAAGGTTTTTTATAATTATAAATAAAATTGTTTTTACTACAAAAAAATTAAAAAAAATTAATATAATAGTTTTTCGAACCCTATTTTTAGTTCGATTCATAAGCGTTGATTAATACCGACGTCTTTAGAGACATAGTTAGTGTCAGAAAGTTTTTACATTTCTTAAGCCAAAAAATGTGGGAATCTACTTTGGATGTCACTAACGATGTGGAGAAAGCTGCTCAAATTGCAATGTAGAGTTTAATCCCTGAAAAATCTAAAATTAAAGTACGTTTTTGGCTTATCAAAAATTCAATAATTGAAAAAAATATATATATATATATATATATATATATATATATATATATATATATATATATATATATATATATATATATATATATATATATATATATATATACAAACATCCCCACAAAGTTAGCAAAAGACATAATTAAAAAAAAATGGAATAAAATTAAACCATACACTGACATTCAATCCATTGAAACTACATCAACTCTACCTATTTTCTTTATAACCAACAATTCTATAAACAAATTGACGGATGTGCAATGGGTTCTTTTTATTTCAAAGTGTAATTGCCCAGCAGAAGAGACAGTTATTTCAAAACTAAATTTTCTCTACCTTTTTTTTTCGCTACGGGCGATTGCATAACAGCTGTCCTCAGATAAAATAGATTATGTTTTAAACTGTTTTAATGGCTACCCAAAAAAAAAATTACAATTTACAAGTGAAATCGAAAACCATAAAAAAATAATTTTTTTAGCCTAACACTACATAAAAGAACACCTCAATTGAAACGGAATTTTAAAAGACACCTGGTCTTCGAGGTATCTAAACTTTAATTCTCAACACCCATTCTCTCAAAAAAAGTCAGTTGTAATTGGCCTTGCAGATAGAGCGATATATTTAATTTGACCCACCATATCAAAAAAAAGCAATAACTAAAAAAAAAAAAGCCCTTAAACTAAATAACTACCCTAATAAAATTAACTCAATTTTTTAAAAAAGAATTCACAAATTTTATAATTAAAAACAAATTCCAGAAACGGCGGGGAAAAAGACAATAATAATAAAAAAAATTGTCCTTACCAACTTTTCCCTAAACTCCAAAATATTAAAAATTTTTTTAAAAAAGAAAATATTACAGTTTGCCATAAGGGCCATAATTTACTTAAAAAATTATCTTCAAATCTCAAGAGCAAAATTAAAAAAATAAAAAAAATATTATATATGAAATTCTTCAAGGATGTGATAACGTTTACATAGGACAAACAAGCCAATAAAAAAACGGGCTAAATAGTCATAAATACGACAAACGCAACAAAACTGCTCTAACAAACCACTCCACCGAAAAAAAAACACTTTTGATTTTGTCAAAAATTTTGAAAACAAAAACAAATACACAAAAAAAATTTTTAAAATGTTTTTTTAAAAAAAAAAAAAGCAATAAACACAAAGGCAGACACAAAGAATTTAAGTATTTCCCTTATTGCAATCTCATTAAAATTAAAAAAAATTACACAACAACATAACCAGTATATAATAATTTTTAGATATAAAATTAAAAAAAAAACACGGTTATTAAATTAAATTAAAAAAAAAATATATATATCTTTTACTACCATGATACTATTAATTTGAGAAGATAAACCCACTTGGCGATTCAATTTCGTACGACGTTATGACGTCACTCGATGACAAAAATTCTGCTTTGGTTGGAAAGCGTGTTTTAAAGCCTTTTTAACGTTTATTGTATTTTGGCATTACTTATGATTATTATATATTTTGTTTTGAGATATTCTATGATTATTATAATAATATGTAAAAATGTTTCTTAATTGTATGTGGGTTTGGATCCGTGCTATAATAATAAGCCTTTAAAAAAAAAGATAAAGAAAAATAATATAAATGCCCTTTAAATTAATTAGGTTTAAAAAACGAAAACAAGATTATAATTATTTAAAGTATTTTAATTTAAACATATGCAATATGAAAAGTCTAAAGGCTTGGTAATAATAAAATAATAACACCTTATAGCGCAAAAAAATTATTTATGGTTTTTATTTAAATAAATTTAGTTACCTACTTTAGACTAATCTTCTTCAGAAAAATATCAGGTTTCATATTTTGTTATTTGCAAAAACATAAAACGAAAGTAGAGGATTAATATACAGCGTATTGTGACAATTTTTAAAATTTTTATTGATTTTTATGCACTATACCTACCCATAAATGATAGTCTATATTTTTTATATTTTTTATGGATAAAATGTTAAGCAATGACATTAATTTTAACAATTTTTTTTTTTTTCAGAATATATTATATTGAAAATTTCAAATTTCCAAAAAAAAAAATTTTTAATCTATTTTAAATTTTCGTCATTTTTCTTTCTTCTTTGGTTTTTTTTTAATATCTCTATTTTTTAAATTAAATTTTGGCAAATTTTGTAACTTAAAGGGAAGGGGGCTCACCACTTTTGAACAATTTTAAGGGAGTCTTAAAGTTGATTAAAAATTATTTAAAATCCAAATGGATTTGCCATCCTTTGCGATTTTAAATAACTTTTAATTTAACTTTAAAACCCCCATTAAAATTTTAAAAATTGTAATTCCCCTTTAGTTTCAAAATCTGGGTTTGGCTTCAAAAAATAAATAAACAATACACTAAATCCATCGAACATCTAAACCAAATCGGAACGCATATTAAAACTCGCGTTTCTGGGGTTTGTCATCGGTGAAAATCAGGCGTGCGAGAGGGATAGGTTACTCATCGCGTGGGTTTTTTCTTCTCGATAATAGTATCATTTTTCTACTACCCCCAAGACCACACATAAAAATAAAAACAAATTTCCATATTATTATCTATTTCAAAGAACCTTACCTCACCCGCTATTTTAAAAATATATTTTACAGTTTTTTAATTTTTAAAATTAAACACATATTTATTCTTTTTTGGGAAAATGGTAAGATGGTGCTAGTAGTTCCCATTAACTATCAAAAAATAAAGGTAATTAAAAAAAAAAAAAAAAGTTAGTTGAAACGAAAACCGTTTATTTATTTATTTGTGTTAAATGTTAAGTGTTTGTTTGTCACTTTAAATTCTAAATGTTCATTTTAAAAACAAAAATGAGTGTTTTTTTGAGAAACCCCTTGGTTTTAAGGTAAGATTAAAAATTTTTAATATTTATATAGGTAAAATTTCAATAAAAAAATTTTTTTATTTCAAATTGATTTGTTTTAAAAAAAAAAAACATATATCCTGATAAGGGCCCCCAGGGCCGGGGAAAAAGTCTTTAAAAAAAAAAATTATTAAAAAATTTTTCAGTAAGCAAATTGCTTTTATATATTTGACCTTATCC
>JAHBCN010014445.1:0-22643 GCA_019359885.1 Listronotus oregonensis
AAAAAGAAATCAATTTGATCATTTCAAAATTATAAAACGAATCCGGATCCTATTTTAAAGGAACATATATCGGATGTTACAAAGGAATCGATTCCTTTGATTCCAAAAGGATTTGTTTCCCTCACCCAGCTCTTCTGCTGGGGGTGATATTTATTTAGTTTTTTTTTTTTTTTTTTTCTTTAAAAGCACCATTTTAATAACTTTCTTTCAGTATATGAAACCCGAGTAGTGATGAGGAGAGGTCTCAGAATTTTGGTCTTTCTTGCAAGACCAAGACCGAGACCAAGACCAAGACCGCCTTCCGCTTGCAAGACCAAGACCAAGACCGGGGTAGCAAGACCAAGACCAAGACCAAGACCGAGGGGGCAAGATACGCAAGACCAAGACCGACCTTCAAGACCTTGCACTTTAGTCACTTTTTAAATATAATATTCCATTTTTATATTCAATATACAGAGGTATTTATACAGACATGACTAAAAATGTGTCGAGAACTGCCTAAAAGGCGATTATTTTATGAGTAAAGGTTTTTTTATAAAATAATAATTAAATGATCACTTCGTGTTTTAAAAAATTATCAAAACGAAAAAGTAGATTTAAAAGTTTTAAAAATAAAAGATTGTACCGGTCCGAAAAGCTCGATATCTCCTTGACAGAGAAAACAAGAGTACAAAGTATAAAGCGAAAATTATTACCTATTCCTAATGTTTTTTTTTTCGGGATCAGGACATTTATTGAATCAAAAATTTGCAAAATCCAGGAAAAATTATTTTTGTGCCACACTTAAGAAGTGGACAGATTGCTCCTTTAAAACTAAGATATAAATGTAAAAGTGATGGTTTAATAAAAAATATATTTGTCATTTTATATAGGAATACTTTTTTATAAATGGATTTTAAATTTCACTTCCGGTTTAGAGGGAAAAGTCAAAACAATGCCAAAAGTATGATGACGTCATTTTTTAAAACCGAAAATGATATATAAACCATTTAGCGACATTGACCTATATGACAGTTTAAAATTTACAAAATAAGGGGCGTTTTTAAATTAATTTTTTGCTATAAATCTTCTATTTTAGGTTATAAGCTAAAAATGAGGAAGTTTTTTGAGTAGGTGAATTTTTTTGAAAATATGAAATAGAGAATAGTTTTACATTTTAGCCCTTTTTTTATAATTTTTGTATATTAAGTTTTTTACCAAGAATTTCCGATATCGATCCTTGTCGCAATTTGAGCCACCTTGTATATGCAGAATGTTTATAAAATATTTGTACAAACTTAGAGGCAAATCTTTGACAATTTGAACATAAAAAAATTAATTTGAACTGAAAAGATTTTAAAACCTTTTTTTTTTAATTAGAAACCAATGTTTACATATCAGAATCATTTTCAGGAAATTTCACATTTGTGAAATTAAAGTTTTTTTTTCTGCCCTTAGAGAAAATAAATTTTTTATATGCTTCTTAAAAGAAAATTTAAATATTTCCTATATTAAAATGAAGCCATAAAAATAAACCCCTACATTTAAAATTCCTTTTTAATCAAATAAAATGAGAAATTTAAAATTGGATATTTTAAAATTTTAAAGCAAAAATATAGTTCCATCTTTATTTATTTGTGATTAAAAAATATATTTTATCAAGATTGCTTAATTTAAATTATTACTAAAAAAGAAGACCAAAGACTCTTGCAGCAAGACCAAGACCAAGACCAAGACCGTGGGCAAGACAAACCAAGACCAAGACCTTCTTTCTTCAAGACCAAGACCAAGACCAGATTTAAGACCAAGACCAAGACCAAGACTATCTTCTTGGTCTTTTTTTTCCATCACTAAACCGAGGAATAAAAATGACAACTTAAAATAAATTTTTGGTTTTGTGTAAATCCATTTAGAAATTTGTTTGTTTTTTTAGTTACTCGCTTTTTTTTTGGGAAATTCCGGGGTCCGATGGTTTGACCCTGTCCACTCATTGACGCTAAGGAACCCAGACCCCTGAACAAAAAAACAAAAATCCCCAAAAATCACAAAATTGTCTACGTTTCTGGGGCAAGTCGGCCACGTTAAAAACAGAAATTAAAACAAAAAATTAAACTTTTTGAACTTTTAGTTTAAAATGGAAATTTGATAGGTGAGTTTTTAACTTTCAAATAACTTTTTGGACTGGTGTATGAAGTATTTAAAAAGACCAAAAAGGTGGGGGTATTGTTGTTAAGATTTTAATTTCCAATTTACCGCACCTTAAACATGTTTATTTAAACAACAGAATTGATGCTAAATCTGTCTTTATTTAAAAAATAAATGCAGTTTTTTTATTTTGCGTTTTTTTAACAAATTTCCTTTAAAATACTAGAAGAATTCCATTTATTTGGGTTATTTCAAATGCGTGGTGAAAGATTTTTGATTTGTGGAATTTGTGTTTATAATAATGTTTTATGTTCTTTATGCCCTTGGCTAATGGAAGTTTCACCATATAAAGTATTACTTACGGATTTATAAATGACATTTAAAGATCCCCCTTTTTTATTATTCAAAAGAATGATTTACATAAACTGGAATGCTTCAGTTTTCAAAGAAAACTTGTTCAAAAAAACGTAAAATAATGAAAACCTTTATTTTATGAAATAAAGACAGATGTTAGCATCAAGATCTTTAATTTAAATTCATAGTCACCTATGCTTGATGTAATAAATTCAGGTAAACTTAAAATCAAAAAACACCATACCACCCACCTTTCTGGTCTTTTTAAATACTATAATACACCAAGCCAATAACCTAGGCACTTAGACAAAACGTCATTAAAAAGCTAACAGCTATCAGAAATCCAAGTTTTTAAACCAAAAGTTTTTAAAATTTAGTTTAATTTTGTTTAATTTCGTCTTTTATATTTGGATTTTTTTGGGTTTTTTGGGGGATTTTCTTCTTTTTTTTTTGGGATCTGCACGTTCATAGGGGTCAATAGGGCTGGACAGGGTCAGCCCGTATACCCCGGGACCCGGACCAAGAGAGTCCCATTTTCCAAAAAGTATAAAGGCGAGTAACCTAAATAAAACAAACTGAAACATGAATCCGCCAGAGAACTATAGAACATATTTATTTAGAAATGTGTTTGTATAATTTTCTGAAGAATAAAAATTTGTCAAGACCGTTTTAGAGATATTTAAATTTATCTCTGTATTATTCTGAACAACTTAAGTCAAAATTATGAAACCAAGACAAACTCTAAAGGAGAGCATTTCATTTTTTCCGAGTATATTACCGAAAAGAACGCAGAAAACCATATCGGTACCTATCAATAAGCTGTTAGTTTAACCGGAAAAAGCATTGATTTGGCATTAGTGTAGCATCATAAACGCACATTCTAAGGTTCTGTCTAGCGATGAATGAACCTCTGTACTCGAAACAATAAGATCCACCAAAACCCGGGAAAAAGATTACTACAGAAACTATTTTGTCGTAAAGCGTGGCTGCCAAGTGTCTTTCGGTTTCATTTACTTAATAGTATATTGTGATAAAATTTGACTTAATTTATTCCTAAAATTACATCAAAATAAGCTCTACTATTGTATTTTAAACCGTGATTAATATTTGTAATATTTATTACTATAAAGTATAACACAGAAAAGTAAGTAATGATGTCAAAATACTATTTTCTTTTTGGACAACTACTATTAAAGACGCGACAACGTGACAACAGCGGATTTTTCGTAGAAGCGTACTTCCGCCAAATTTGGCTTCGCTCGACAGAAGACACATTCAATATGGCGTTTTAGTCTAAATATTTTTTGTTGTATGGGTAGTTTTTGTGACAATTGTATAAATTTCAGTTATGTGTAAGTACTTTTAATAAATTAAAATGGTAAGTGTGTAAAGTGACGGATGTGATTCCTGGATTATCATTTCACAAGTAAGTACAAACTATGCTTGTACCATTCTATAGCCAATAATAAACAAGAACATGTTGGCCGCAGCTCTCAATTGCGTTTATGCATGAAGTGTGTTTGTGATGTTTGCTCATTGGTACCTATCATAGATATATAAGCAAAGGGAGATAAAACTGTTTACAATTAAAAGCAATCAAACATTGAAATAGTGTCTACCTCTCTAGACCACTTGATGGTCAAACTTGCTTGATAACTGCACCTTGCCGATTGTCCTTTATTTCGAATTTTAAGGATATTGCTTTATTAAATTTTCTTTTCAAATTCTTAAAGAGATCATAGATCATAAACATGTCGTTATGCAATAACTTAGTAGCAGCGACAGAAATATGTTTTTAGTTAATTTTTATTTTGCTGTATTAACTTATTATTCTCAAAATAATCCCAACGGAATATTAACGGTCAAGATGGGCAACACTGCTTTTGTAGTTTATTCATAATTTTGTAGCAGGGTCACGAAGGTCGTCGGTCACATAAGAAATTTTTATGTAAGGAGGTGTTGTAAGGAGGTGTTGCATTTCGTTTAAACTGCCTCAGAGAGAGATTTGTGTTTTTAAAGTGCGGTTATAGGAGGATTTTCTTAATATTTCATGTATTATTTTTAATAAACAGACTAAAAAATGGGGAATGGGTTTGCGGAAAACTGGATTCTCGTAATAAAAATCTTTCACAGGTAAGCTTAAACAGTTCTTTAAAAACATCACTTCATTGACGTGCAATACCATGGCGAACAAATAACATTTTGTTGTTAATACTTTTATGTTATATTTTTGTGCAGATTAAAAACGATTGTTTACTTATTTTAGCCCTAAAAGTTGATTATATAACTAACAAAAATCGTTTAATTATTTTATAATCGATTGAAAGTAACCATAGTTTTTGGTATAAACTTTTTTATTAGATTAATATAGCATATGAACGATTTCAATAATAAAATTTGTTTTAAGGTTTCCTGTTGACTCGGAGAGAAAAAAAATGGTTTTCCCTACTTGGATTTGAAAAAAATATGCAGTTACCACAAATTGTCAAAATCTTTTAGATTATTTTGATCGTTGTGATATTATCACAAATAGAAATGAATAGTTAGTTAAATATTCTTGGATTGGTTAAGAATGCTTTAATAATGTTACTGAATACAATAAAATATATGCAAAAAACAGTGATATTTTTTCTCACTTTTTTCCTTTTCTCGTAATCAAAAAACATCAAAAACATAATAGTTAAAAATACCTATTAAATTTAGAAAACTAAAATTTATTCACAAGAAAGGGTCCTAAAAATAGATTTTTTATTTAAATCCAAATCCTAAATTTTAATTTTTCTAAAAACTCCCAATTATATTTTGATATTCGTACTGAACTAAACATTTTTTTGGTCTATTAATTTCCTCCTCTCACTTTTACAAAATGGTATTGCATGCGTTTTTGATCTCATTAGTGGACTTTGAGGGTGGCTGTCAGATGATCTGTTATCCCTTTTTATGACATAAAATTAAATCTACAAAAAATTGTGGAAGGCGATGAAGATAAAAACACGGGCAATTATGGATAAAGTTAAAAAAAAAAAGATTTAAGCTTTTTTATTATGTATGGTTAACGTTAACAATGCCAGTTTTCAGAAGTGTCGCTTTATATGATAAATAAAGTTTAGTTATTGTATTGAACCAATAGGTTTTATTTACTTGCGTTCCCGAAACAGAACAAAAAAATTGGCACTTTATTTGGACTGAGTGTCATAAAAATAGATATTTTTGGATAATATACTAAAAAAATATACTTTAGTAATTTTCTATAGATAAATAGTTTTTGGAAACCAACTACGCCACTGGTGGCCCGCCACGATTTGCGCTGCTAAACATTTGCGACGTTGCCTGCAGGGACTTTTTTTTATCGGAAGTCCTTTTCTTACACATTATGAATGTTTGATGCACAACAAAAGGCAATTTATGAATGAACGGTTATATCTCCCTTTGCTTATATATCTATGGTACCTATATTAAAAAAGGAAGAAATTAAAAATTTCAAGTTGTCCTACTTTTTTTCTGTTTCGACGATGTTATATCTGATAAGAAATAATTTTCATCCGGTTAGCAGATGGTTGAACATCAAATCCCGTACTTCGACTTTAAAAATAAATTTTTGCCATGCCACTCGTAGATCTAATTAACTTCTCCGGAATGACCGTTCTAGTAAAATAACCGCTTATCCCCCGAGGATTGCATAATACATACCCGATCTCGTAAGAATCTAAAGACTTATAGGATTAATATATAGATAGCTGCCATGGGAGCACTTTTACGACTTCCCAAGAGAGTATTTTCGATTGTGGTTGGACTCTGAAGCTCGTGTTCTTTAATTAAAAACTATAGTTTAATGTAATTACTTTAATAGCACAGTTGTCAGAGCATAATAAAAGCTACGTTTCCTTGAAAGTGTTAGACAATGTTAAGAATTTAATAACACTAAAATCTTGGACCTTTTTTATTTGTTAATTGATGCACAACATTTCGGTTAGTGAAGGTACACCGAAAAAAAAAACAAGAACAAACGTTTGTTGGTTCTTGTTCATACATGTTCAAGTAGACGTCGGTACATTAAAAAATATGTACACACCGAAAAAACAAACAAGAACCAACATCAGCAAACAAACTTTTTCCTTCAGTATAGACAGTTAAAACTGCGAACAAACGTTTGTTTGTTCTTATTCATACATGTTTGAGTAGACGTCGGTACATCAAAGAGAATTTTTGTTTTTATGGTCATCCATAACTATTCCAACTACTCAAACAAGAGTAAACAAATATTTGGTTGCGCTATGTAGACAGAAAAAGCGAACAATAAACAAAGTGAACAAGAACGAATGTTTGTTTTTGTTTGTTTTTTCAGTGTGTACCGGGTGTTCCACTAAGAGAGGTAGTGAGCTATATCTCAGAAACTACTAATAGTATAACTTTCGGGAAAAAAATTTTTAGATAAAAGACAAGAGAACGTGAAATTATTTTCAAGTCTGTGGATGGCCAGGCTAGGTAACGTCAAAACATAAAAATATACATTTCCCAAAAAATATCAAATAAAGTGTATCAATAAATGGTACTATTTTTATCTTCAATGTTTTCTAAACAAAGAAGGTTCAGGTGTATTTTGTCAGTTCAAATTAAAGTGGTGGGGGAAGGTTAAAGTTTAATTTAGAAAAGTGCTAATAATCCGGATTGCTTTAACCGAATTTAGTGAACTTAGTCTCTTTAGAAGAGCATTTTAAGCATTATTTTCAAGTGTATAAACTATTGCTACACTATCTCACAAACGCCGCTAGAGGGCGTCAAGGTAAAAACTAACCTATTTTACGAATTTTTTGAAAAATTTAAATACAAATGATAT
The DNA here is from genome assembly GCA_019359885.1 of Listronotus oregonensis. Taxonomy (NCBI): domain Eukaryota; kingdom Metazoa; phylum Arthropoda; class Insecta; order Coleoptera; family Curculionidae; genus Listronotus; species Listronotus oregonensis. The sequence goes on from JAHBCN010014445.1 coordinate 7,316, forward strand.
ATATCTTTTTACATATTTAGATAGAGAAAAAAAATCCTAACAAAATGGCGAAAACCGCAATTTAATATCTCTTATCAAACCAAATATATTCGCAAAAATATTAATACTACATAAAGATGTAACGCATTTAAGGACACGATCTTTTCTACTAGGCCAATTTTTTTAGGTAAAAATTAAATTTATACATTTTTACAAAATCTAATGGCATACTAAGTAATTTTTACGAATTTAAACCCATTTAACAATATTATACAACATTAGATAATTACCAACCTATAACTGTAATAATCCATCGAGCGTGGTCCTTATCAAGTTAGCTTTGAAAATAAAAGGATGCTAAAATGTCAAAAATCCAACAATTTCTAATTCAAAATATAATTTTTAGTGTTGTGCTATTGTGTTTTTAAAAGATGCTTTTATTGCTTGAAGAAGCAGTTGATATTATTGCTATTTATTTTGAGTGTCTGCAAAATGGCTGTATGTATTGAGATATCCTTAGAGAGGCCGGTACGGCAGCGGCAGCAGAATGTTCACTTGTTTAGCAAATCGCTTTCGTACCACGGGAAGTGTTCTTCGCCCCTTACACCGCAGACGCCGTAGAACTGGGGAAAATGTCATCAACGTTTTTGCTTATGTAGAGTTTAATCCTCACAAAGGCATTTTTAAAGAACACAATAGCACAACATTAAAAATAATATTTTGAAATAAAAATTGTTGGACTTTTGACATTTCAGCATCCTTTTGTTTTCAAAGCTAACTTTGTTCTAATGTTGTCTAATATCGTTAAATGGGTTAAAATTAGTAAAAACCATGCAGTAAGTCATTAGATTTGTAAAAATTTATAAATTTAATTTTTACCCAAAGAAATCGGCCTAGGTAAGAAACATTGTGTCGTTAAATGCGTTACGTCTCTATATCGTATTTATATTTTTGCTAATATATTCGGTTTGAAAAGAGATATTAAATTGCGGTTTTCGCCGTTTTCCTGGGATTTTTTTTTCTTAATCTAAATATGTAAAAGGGTATATATCATTGTATTTAAAATTTTCAAAAAATTTCGTAAAATAAGTTAGTATTTACCTTGACGCCCTCTAGCGGCGTTTGTGAGATGGGTGTAGCAATAGTTTATACACCTGAAAATAATGCTTAAAATGCACTTCTAAACGAGACCAAGTTTACTAAATTCGGTTAAAGCAAACCGGAGTTATTAGCACTTTTCTAAATTAAACCCCACCACTTTAATTTAGAACTGACAAAAATTACACCTGAAGCTTCTTTGTTTAGAAAACATTAAAGAATAAAATAGTACTACTTATTGATACACTTTATTTGATAATTTTTTGAGAAATGTATATTTTTATATTTTGTTGTTACCCTTACGCCCCCTAGCGGCCATCCCACAGACTTGAAAATAATTTCCAGCAATTTCTCTTGGTCACTTTTATCTAAAAAATTTTTCCCGATAGTTATACCATTAGTAGTTTCTGAGATATAACCGACTACCTCTCTTAGTGGAATACCCGGTACATACCTAAAGAGAAATACATTTTGTTCGTCGCCATCCAAAACTTTTCCAACTGGTCGAACAAAAGTGAACAAATATTTGAATGCGCTATGTAGACAAAACAGGCAAACAATAAACAAAAACACATAAAAAAATGTGAACAAAAACGAATGTTTGTTCTTGTTTGTTTTTTTGGTGTGTACATACCTTGATGTATCTCCAAGGACTAAATATGTATGACAATTTCGTGCATTATAGAAACTTTTAAAAAGCTCCGCAGAATTGCGAATAAGTATAACATTAAAATTGCATTAAAATCCCAAACCACTTTAAGAGGTATTCTTACTTAAACGAGACCGAACAACAATATGTATTTCAAATAATGACTGTATCTACCAAATTCCCTGTGAATGTGCTGCGGTATTCATTGGAGAAACAAAAAGACCACTCGAAATTAGAGTTAAAAAACAAAAAAAAACATACGGAACGAGGTAAAACTTCGAAGTCCGGCATTACCGAACATGCATGGTCAAAACAACACCGCATACAATGGACGGTAGCAAAAATCATTCATAAAGAAACCCATCGAAAAAAAAAAGAAAACTTAAGGTATGTTTCCTTCCACGCGGCCGCCGCATACGGCTAACGCACTACGTTAGCCGGAAAGCACTCCTACTCATGTTTTTAAATGTGCCTGGTTTCTTCCAAGCGGCCGTCGTATGCGTCCGCTGTCAACGACTGCGATTGATGCGACTGGACTGCTGAAGAAGCAGTGTAGTCGCAGTCGTGTCTGCGACTGATATTTTGTTTGTGTTATTTTGTGTGGAATGTCCGGTGTTTTTTTTAATTGTTAAAAATTGAAACTTTATTTTTTAAATGAGGTCCTGGATTTTTTATTACGTATTTTAAGAGCTTTTAAGATCCCAAATCCAATGATGTTTCGCACTTATTAAAAAAAAATCAGTTTAATGTTTTCCCAAGATCCTGCCAAAATATATTGTCTGACTTTTCTACCATATGGTTTTTATGAAAATTGCCATCATTATGAATTTTTCGAATAAGTGCAATACATTATTGGTTTTGGGAACTTAATAGCTCCTAAAATACATAACATAATAAAAATCCAGGGCCGTTTTTAAAAAAAAAACAGTTAATTATGGCAGCTCAAAGACGAAACGTCGGTGTAAAAACTAATAACACTATCTTGTAGAACAGAAAGTAGCAATGGAAATGTAAAAGTTATTTTGTTACATCCATTCAAATAAAGTAATAAAAATATAAACGAAATCGCGAATAATCGGTTTTTTCCAAAAGTAAGTATTAGAAAATTTTAAAGTTCTAAGGTGGCATTTGATTAGCATCATATTGCGCAACTTTGCCTTCATTTAACCGACCTCGTATCTCTTCAAGTCTCCGAGATCCTAATGATAAGACTCGAATTTGGTACACCCTGTACAGATTTACCTTAATACAATGGCTAATTTTTCGTCTGGGGTTATTGGATATTCAACTATGTTGTGGTTAGTTGTGGTTATTCTATTCTATTCTATATTCTATTCTATTCTATATTCTATTCTATTCTATTCTAGTATCAGGGTTCGTTTTTTGGGGGGGGGGCCCCCCCCCCCCTTTTTAAACCTTTGGGGGGGGGGGGGCCCCAAAAAAAGGCTTTTTGGGGGGTTTTTTTTAAAAAAAAAGGGGTTTTAAAAATTTTTTTTAAAAAAACCCCCGGGTTTTAAGGTTTTTTTTTTTTTTTTTTTAAAAAAAAAAAAAAAAAACCCAAAAAAAAAATTTTTAAAAAAATTTTTTTTAAAAAAAAAAAAAAAAAAAAAATTTTAAAAAAATTTAAACATTTTTTTTTTGGGGGAAAAAAAAAAAAGGGGGGGAAAAAAAAAGGGGGTTTTTTTAAAAAAAAAAAAAGGGGGTTTTTTTTAAAAATTTAAAAAAAAATTTTTTAAACGGGGGGGGGTTTTTTTTAAAAAAAAAAAATTAAAAAAAAAAAATTTTTTTTTTTTTAAAAAAAAGGGTTTCTGGGGAAAAAACCCCTTTTTTTTTTAAAAAAATTTTTAAAAAAAACCCCAAAAGGGGGGAATTTGGGGGGGGGCCCCCTTTTTTTAAAATTTTTTTTTAAAATTTTTTTTTTTTGGGGGGAAAATTTTTAAAAAAAATTTTTCCCCCCTTTTTTCCTTTTCCCCACCTAAAAATTTTTTTTTTAAAAAAAAAATTTTTTTTTTTTTTTAAAAATTTTTTTAAAATTTTAAATATTTAAAAAAACCTTTCCCTTTTTTTTTTTTTAAAAACCCAAATTTTTAAACCAAAAAAAAAAATTTAAAAATTTCAAAAAAAAAATTTTTTTTTTTTAAAAAACCCCCTTTTTTTTTTAAAAAAAAAAACCCCCCCCTTTTTTGGGGGTTTTTTTTCCCAAAAATTTTAAAAATTTTTTTTTTTTTTTTAAAAAAAAATTTTTGGGGAAAAATTTTTTAAACCAAAAAAAAAAAAAAAAAAAATTTTTTTTAAAAAATTTTTTTCTTTTACAATTTTTAAAAAATTAAAAAAAATTTTTTGGGTTTTTTGGGGAAAAAAAAACCCAAATTTTTTCCCTTTTTTTTTAACCCCTTTTTAAAAAAAATTTTTTAAAAATTTTATTTTTTTTAAAAAACCCCCCCTTTTTAAAGGGAAAAAAAAGGGGGGGGGAAAAAAAAAAAAAATTTTTTTTTTCCCCCCCAAAAAGCCTTTTTTTTTTTTAAAAAAATTTTTTTTTAAAAATTTTTTGGGGGAAAAACCCCCCCCCTTTTTTAAAAAAAATTTTTAAAAATTTAAAAAAAAAAAAAAATCCTTGATTTAAAGGGGGATTTTTTTTTTAAAAAAAAAAAATTTTAAAACCCCCCTTTTTTAGGGGGGGCCCCCCCCCCCCCTTTTTTAAAAAGGGGAAAAAAGGGGGGTTTTTTTCCCCCTTTTTTTTTTTTTTTGGGGGAAAATTTTTTTTAAAAAAAATTTTTTTAATTTCCCCCCCAAAAATTAAAAAAAAAAAAAAATTTTTTTTTTTTTTTTAAAAAAAAGGTTTAAATTTTTTTTAAAAAGGGGAAATTTTTAAAAAAAAAAAAAATTTTTTTTTTTTAAAAAAAAATTTTTTTTAAAAAATTTTTTTAATTTTTGTTTTGGTAAAAAACCCCCCCCTTTTTTTTTAAAAAAATTTTTTTAAAAAAGGTTGGGGTTAAAAAAAAAAAATTTTTTTTAAAAAAAAAAAAAATTTTTTTTTTTAAAAATTTTAAAAAAAAACCCTTTTTTTAAAAAAAAAATTTTAAAACCGTTTTGGGGGAAAAAAAATTTTTAAACTTTTTTTTTTTTTAAAAATTTTTAAATTAAAAAAAATTTTTTTAAAATTTTTTAAAAGGGGGAAAAAAAAATTTTTTTTTTTTTCCGGGGGGAAAAAAAAAAAGGGAAAAAACCCCCCCCTTTTTAAAAAATTTTTTGCATTTTTGGGGGGGGGTTTTTTTTTAAAAGGGGAAATTTTTTTAAAGGGGGTTTTTTAAAAAAAAAAAAATTTTTTGGGTTTTTTTAAAAAAAAAACCCCCCTTTTTAAAAAGGGGAAAAAAAAATTTTTTTAAAAAAATTTTTTTTTTAAAATTTTTTTTAAAAAAAAAAAAAAATTTTTTTTTTTTTAAAATTTAAAATTTCCCAAAAAAAAAAAAAAAAGGTTTTTTTTTTTTTTTCCTTTTAAAATTTCCCCCAAAATTTTTTTTTTTTTTTTTTTTTAATTTTTTTTTTTTTTTTTTTAAAAAAAAAATTTTTATAAAAAAATTTTTTTTTTAAAAAAACCCCAAATTTTCAATAAAAAATCCCCCAAAAAAAAAAAAAACCCTTTTTTTTAAAAAAATTTTTTTAAAAAAATTTTTTTGATTTTTTTTAAAAACCCCCCCTTTTTTTTTTGGGTTTTAAAAAAATTTTTTAAAATAAAAAAAAAAACCCCCCTTGGGTTTTTAAAAAAAAAGGGAAAAAATTTTAATTTTTTTTAAAAAAAAAAATTTTTTTTTTTTTAAAAATTTTTTTTTTGGGTTTAAATTAAAAAAAAACCCAAAAATTTTTTTTTAATTTCCGGGGCCCCCAAATTTTTTTTAAAAAATTTAAAAAAAATTTTTTTTTTAAAAATTTAAATTTAAAAAAAAAAAAAAAAAAAAAAAGGAAAATTAAAAATTTTTTTTTTTTAAAATTTTTTTAAATTTATTTTTTTTAAAAAAAAATTTTTAAAAAAAAAAAAAAAAATTTTTTTTTTTTTGGGTTTTTTTTAAAAAAATTTTTTAAAAAAAATTTTAAACCCTTTTTAAAATTTTTTAAAAAAAAAAGGGGTTTTAAAAAAAAATTTTTTTTTTTTTTTTTTTTAAAAAAAAATTTTTTTTTTCCCCTTTTTTTAAAAAAAAAGGGGGAAAAAAAGGGGCCCCCAAATTTTTTAAACCCAAAATTTTTTTTTTTTAAAAAAAAATTTTTAAAAAAAATTTTTTTTTAAAAAATTTTTAAAATTTTTTTGGTTTTAAATTTAAAAAAAATTTTTTTTTTTTTCCCAAAAAAAAAAAATTTTAAAAATTAAAAAAAAATTTTTAAAAATTTAAAAAAAAATTTTTTGGGAAAACCTTGAAAAAAAAAAATTTTTTTTTTTTTTTAAAAAAAAAAAAAATTTTAAAATTTTCCCTTTTAAAAAAAAAAAAAAATTTTTTAAAAGGTTTTTTTTTTTTAAAAAAAAATTAAGAAAAAAAAATTTTATTTTTTTTTTTTTAAAAAAAATTTTAAAAAAAAAATTTTTCCCTTTTTTAAAAAATTTTTTAAAAAAAGGGTTTTGGGGGGTTTTAAAAAAATTTTTTTTTTTTGGGGGGAAAAAAGGAAAAAAAAAAAAAAAATTTTTTTTAAAGGTTTTTTTTTTTTTTAAAAAAAAAAAAAAATTTTTTTTTTTTTTTAAATTTTTAAAAAAAAAAAAAAAAATTTTTTTAAAATTTTTAAATTTAAAAATTTTTTTTTAAAAAAATTTTTTTTTTAAAAAAAATTTTTTAAATTTTTTTAAAAAAAAAATTTTTTAATTTTTTAAAATTTAAAATTTATAAATTAAAAAATTTTTAAAAAATTTTAATTTTTTTTAAAAAAAAAAAAAAAAAAAATTTTTTTAAAAATTTTTAAAAATTTCAAAAAAATTTTTAAAAAAATTTTTTTTTTAAAAAAAAAAAAATTTAAAAAAAAATTTTTTTAAAAATTTGGGGAAAAAAAAAAAAAATTTTTTTTTTTTTAAAGTTTTTTTTTTTTCCAAAAAAGGGGGGGTTTTTTCCCCCCTTTTTTAAAATTTGAAAAATTTTTTTTTAAAAAAAACCCCCCCGGGAATTTTTTTTTTTTTGTTTTTTTTTTTTAAAAAAAATTTTTAAAATTTTTTTTTTAAAATTTTTTATTTTTTTTTTTTTTTTTAAAAAAAAAAACCCAAAAAATTTTTTTTTAAAAAAAAACCCAAAAAAAAATTTTTTTTTTAAAAAAAAAATTTTTAAATTTTTTTTTTTTTAAAAAAATTTTTTAAAAAAAAAAAAAAAATTTTTAAAAAAAAATTTTTCCTAAAAAAAAATTTTTTTAAAAAATTTTTTTTTAAGGTTTTGTTTTTTTTTAAAAACCAAAAAAAAAAAAATTTTAAAAATTTTTGGGAAATTTTTTAAAAAATTTTTTTTTTTTTAATTTCCCCCAAAAAATTTTTTTTAAAATTTTTTAAAAAAAAATTTTTTGTGCTAGTCCAATAGAAAAAGTATAATAATTATCCTGAAAAAACGGGGGGATATCCAAAACTTTGTTTTCATTGCTGCAGTCCTTTTCTTTTTTTTTAAAGCTTTTTGATAAAAACCTTTTTTACTATGTATTTAAAAGATTACCCAAAATTACCCTTTTTAAGGGTATTAAATTTAAAAGGTAATATTCTCTTTTCCTTTTTCGTCAATTTTTAATTGTTACTATAAATAAAAGATTTAAATGGGTTTTTTGTTTTGTCTGAAAGCTCAAACGACAAAAAAAAACAAACAAAAGTTAATAGTTAAAATGATAAATTTTAACTTTTTTCAAATCAATAGTTAAATTTAATTTAAAAAAATTTTATTGCTTTTATAGCTTTTTTGATACTAATATGATTTTTTTTTCAATTTATTTATATTTTAAGCTTAAATATCTCAAAAAAGGGTTCATCCAAATATCATCAATGTATATATATTTGAAATCAGAAAAAAAAAATCTTTTTTAAAGTAATCTGTAATATACAGGGTGTTCCATTTTAAAAATTTGAAGTTTCCCCTTTTTTTTCCATTTTTTTAAAAAGGAAAATTTTTTTTTTCTGATAATTTTAAAAGAAAAAAACCCCCCAATTTTTTTCTTTTTTTTTTTTAAAAAAAAAAGGCTTCAGAAGCCAAGGAAAAATAATCAAAGACCCTGAGATTTGGGGAAGTTTTTTTAGTTTTAAAATTAAAAAGTTGCAAAAAAAAAATTAAAAATTTTAAGAAAATTTTTAAAAATTGCAAAAAAAGAGAATTAATTTTTTTATCTTTTCAAATAATTAAAATAAAATTTTAAAAAACGGAAAAAATTGGTTTTCCCCCAAAATTTTTTTTTTAAAAGCCCCCCCAAAATTAAAAAAGTTTTGGTTTTTTTCCCCGTAAAAAATTGTTTTGAACCCCCTTTTTTCCTGTTTTTTTTTTTTTTTTTTTTCTTTTTTAAACCGGAAAATTTTTTAAAGTCAAAAAAAAAAGGGGGCCAAAAACATGGGGTTTTTTTTTCCCCAAAAAAAAGGGGGGAAAAAAAAAAAATTTTCCCGATATTAACGATTTTTTTTTAAATTTTAAAAAGTCAATATCATAAAAAAATATAAAAGATACAGAAACTTTATGGAAAAAAATCATTTTGATTAATTTTTTTTAAGTCGAAAGAAAATAAAAAACCCAATTTTTGGCGGAAAAAAAATTTTTTTTTCCAAAATTTTTTTGTTTGGTACACAGGGAACGGTTTTACTGTTTGACAAAAATTTTTCCCCCCTTGGGCCCCGGGTTTTGGGAAAGCCAAAGGTTGGGTTTTTTCAAAAAAAATTTCCTTAAAAAAAACCCCTTTTTTTAACTTTTTGGGGGAAAAAATTTTTCCAAATTTCCTTTAATTGGATTATTTTTTTAAAAAAATTGGTTTTTTGAAAAAAATTTAAAATTTTTATTATTAAAATTGTAAAGGTTAACGGAAGGAAAAAAATTTTTTCCTTAATTTAAAGGGGATTTAGGAAATTTCCGTTTTTTTATTTTAAAAAAAAAGGCCCCTTTTAAAATAAGGTTTTTTTAAAGGGAAAAAAAAGACATTTTTGCCTGGTTTGGATTGAAAAATTGGGGTTTAAAAATGGGAAAACCAAACGATTTAAAAAAATTGCCCTTAAAGTTTTTTAATTTAAACCCCTATTTTTTTAAGGAAAAAAAAAAAATTTAAGTTTCCTGTTTAAAAAAAAATAAAAAAAAATTAAAAGACCTTTTTTAAAAAACAAAAAAAAATTTTAAAAAGGTTTTTACAAAAAATTTTAAATTTTTTAAGGGCTTCCTTATCAAACTTTTTAAAATTTTTTAAAAAATTTTTTAGTTAAAAAAATATTTTTTAAAGTTGCAAAAAAAATAAAAAAAAAAAAAGGCCCAAAAGGAAATTTTACACTTTGGGATTGTGGAAATCAAAAATTCCCCTTTTTTGGTTTTTCCCAAACCCCCAGGTGTATAAAACTTCCCAAAATTTTTTATATTTTCCGGTTTTTTTTGGGAAAAAATTTTTAAAGAAAAATGACCCCTGGTAAATTTTAAGGGGGGAATTCTGTTTTAAATTTTTTTTTTTTTTAAAAATTTAACTTGAAAATTAAAAATTTACCCCCAAACAGAAAACCCCCAAAATTTAAAATTTTAAACTATTTAATTTCGTAAATTTTTTTTCTTTTTCTTCCCTTGGGTTTTTTTAAAATATCCATTTAAACTTGGGGGGGAATTTTAAATAAAAAATTTGGGCCCAACCCAAAATTTGGTTTTGGGGGTTTTAAATTTTTAAATTTTTAAGGTCAATTTAAAGACCTTGTAAATTTTTAAAAATTTCAGTTTTTAAAATAAATATAAAAATTTTTCTTAAAAAAATTTAAATTAATAAAAAAACAATCCGTTGTGGAAAAAATTAAAACTTTTTTAAATTGCGGGATTTTTTTAAAACTGTTTCCCTTTTTTTTTTGGGGGAATTTTCCCTTTTTTGGGATTTTTTTTTCAACGGGAAAAAAGAAAAAAGGCTTTTTTTCCTTTCATTTCGGTAAAATTTAGGGCTTCTTTAAAATTTAAAAAAGGTGCATTTTATTTTTGGGAAACATTAACCATTTAATTTTTAAAAAGGACCTTAAAAAGTTTTTTAAAACCCTTTTTTTGCTCAAAATTTTTCAATTTTTTTTTTCCCCAGTTTTTTTAATTTTTAAAAAACCTTTAAAATTTTCCAGGAATTTTTTAAGGTATTTATTTTTGGAAAAAAAAAACTTTAAAATTTTTTAAATTTTCCTTTTATTTTTGTTTTTTTCTGCAAAAAAATTTCAAAGGTTTTAAGTTTTCAATTTTTTGGGGTTTAAAAAATTTAAAAAAGGTTTTCCCCCCGGGTTTTTTATTTCCCTTTTTTTAACCGAGAAAACCGGGTTTAAAAACAAAAAAAGAAAATTTAAACGTAAAAAAACCTTTGGGGTTAAATGGGCTTTCCCCAAGTTTTTTTAAAAAGGGGTTTTCCAATTTTTAATAAATTTTAAAATTTTTGGAAAAAATTTGGAGAAATTTGTTTTTTTAGGACCCCAAAAATTGGAAGGAAAACACCTCTAAATTTTTACAAAAAAGGCCCCTTTTTACCAATTTTTTTAAAATGGGGTTTTAAATTTTTTTTGGGCAAAAACGGCTGTCGGGAAAATTTTCCCCCAAAATTCCACACAAAAGGGTTGGATGGGAAAATTTTTTAAAAATACCCCAGATTCCCCAAAAAAAATTTTAACAAAACGCCCGAAAATTGTAAAGGGGAAATTTTTTTGATTTAAAAAAAAACACTTTCAAAAAATCTCATTTTTTTTAAAGGAATTTTTTAATTTTAAAAACCATTTTAATTTTTCAATTTTTAAATTAATTTAGGTACTCAAAATTTTGTTTTTAAAATTTTCTGGAAAAATTTTTTCCCCAATATTCCCTAAAAAAATCAAAAGGACCCAAAATTATACCCCGCAATAATTTAAGGTAAATTTTTTGGTTTTTTTCCTTAAAATTCCCCCCAAAAAAAAATTTTTTAATTATTTTTAAAAAAAAAAGCAACATTTGGGCCCAAATAATGGATTTCCCCCAAATTTTGTTTTCCCGCCCGCCCCGGCCCTTTGAAAAACCCGGTTTTTCAAAAAACCAAAAAGGTTTTTCCAAAAAAAAAAGAAAAACCAACGAAACGATCACGGGCCTGCGCAGTTTAAAAGTGGCCGTTCCCAAAAAGACGGGGGGCGGTTATCGGACAAACCTGTTTGTGTACCAAGAAAACTTGGGATCGTTTAGTTACGGTTTCAGAACGGTAATTCTGATAAAGGGCCCAAATTGAAAACTGTTTGGGTTGACTTGGGATTGAACATCTTGGCACCCCGGGGTTTTTTATTTTTTTAAAAGCTGTTTTAATGTTTATTGTTTCCCTATTTCATCTTTATATGTTTACTGTTAAGGGAGGATTACGCAGAAAAGTTAATTTTTGCAAAAAAATTAAGACATTTGTGTGAAAACATTAATCAAATTTTAAAATAAAATTTAGGGATACGTAGGGGAAATCACTGTTAATAGGGTTTTCGCTTTTTTTTTATTGGCACCTCTGGCAGCCGTCCGGTAATTTGTTAACTTTTTTAAATAAATGTTTGTCTAAAAAAAATATACCTTTTTTACATTTTTTTTAACGCATGGGAAAGACGGGGTTTCAAAAATTTTTTGATGTTATTTGGGGAGTTTAAAAATTCTAAAAAAGAAAGGGTTTTTTTCATTTTATGATAAGGTTAAAACATTTAAAAAAGTTAAGAAATTTAAAAGCTGTTTATTTTTTAACTTAAAATTAATTTTTAATTTATTTTATAATTAAAACCATTTGATCAAATTTTAAAGTTTATCTTTTCGTGTGAAACCTTTTTTTAATTTTTCTGCATAATCCTAACTTTATTTAAAAGGGAAAAGGGGAAAAATGCTTTTAAAAATTTTCATTTTCCTTTTTTAATCATCCAAAAAAAAAATTTTACACCTCCTAAGCACATCATTAAATTTAATTATCTTTTAAAGATGAGTGACGATATTATGAGTGATATTTCCCCCTTTTTATCACAAAAATAATAAGTTTGAAAAGTAGAGTTATATTTTTTAAAAAAAAAAATTCAAAAACTTTGGGTTTGACAGTCCCAAAAAAGATCCGCAAAGCGATCCAACCTTTGTACCCCTTTTTGTATCGTCACGGAAAAAATTTTTGGGGGCCCCGCATGCGTCTGGGGCACCAAAAAAAAAAGTTCAAAAACGACGAAACAAAACCGGATTTCTTGTTTTGGGAAAAAACCTTATAAAAATAGCGGCATTCTAGCGGGAAAAACGCCAGCGAAATGAGAGACTTTTGGGGCCCGTTTTCTCGAAAAATATCGATTTAAAAAAACTTTTAAGAACCATTTTTTTAGATTACAAGGAAATTTTTCATTTTTTGTTTAAACAAAAATTCTTCAATTCGTATATTTTTAGAATTTGCGGAAAACCCCCTTTGTTTGGGCCTTTAACCCATTTTTTAGCCCTTTTTTCCCCCTGGAAAGTTAAAAACTTTTTTTTCCCCGAAAGCATACCCAAAAACCCAAGAATTTCGCCACAAGGGGAAAACCCCGTACAGATTTTATTTTTCAGCTTTGTTCCTTCATTTATTAGACTATACTTATGGCTAGTAGGTACAAACTTAATATTAAATAATATATAAAGTATAACATTTACCAAAGTATACATATGTCTAATGTCTAGAGGTTTACAACATTAATCTGGTACAACAAAAAATAAATTTTGGAATTTGATACAGAAAGAGAATTTCTTTCAGGGACAAAAATGTATTATGGGAAAAAAAAAAATGTTTCCATTTTGTATTTTTCTTTAGATAACATCGCACGTAGCACATTCGGTAGGTATACACAGGAGATGGGCCTAAAAGAGATAAGGGGCGACAAAAATGTGACGTGATAAGCACACAAAACCCCACAACAGAACGACGGTGGCACACGACCACACGCACGTGTACACACGGGAACCTTTTGTGAAAATAAGTTTGTTTTGGCCACTCCTTGCGTCATTCTTTGCATTATAATCTTTGAAACGTTCAGTGCTGAATTACAAGGAGGGAATTTGAATCTCCATTGTAAAAATTACATTAATTTTATTTATTTACAATAAAATTGTTTATTTTAAAAGATAATTTAAAATGGCTTAATATTAAATCCCCCAAAAACATTTATACAAAATAATGGCAAAGTGAAAAAAAGTGTCTGGATTATGAAAAAAGAACATTTATTAATAAAGACAGATCAAAAACTTGTCAAATCAAAAAAAATATTGGTCTAATTTTAGATCTTAGTACTTTAGACCGAAATTTTTGGATTGGAACTTGGCCTTATTTTACATAATGTCGCTGTAGAATAATAGTAAGACAACTATAAAAAAAGTCAGTTTTGAGATATTCGGCATTTTAATTTATAAGTATTTAAGGATTTCGAAGTGTGAAAGCTTTCACGACCCATTTTAACTACAATATGCGGTCTTACTTGCCGTGGTCTGTTGGTATTTCTACCTGACGTTTCGTCTACTACTCCGGCAGACATTATCAAAGGTGGGTCCGAGGTCGAAGTACTCTTCCTGACGGCTCACGGTTGACTGTTGAACAGTCAAACTAACCACAACTAACCGTGAGCTGTCAAAAAGAGTACTAAAAACTGTTATTCTAACGTGATGAACGCGTTGTTAAAGTTAGCAATGGACTTAACAATGGGTTAAATTTAACAAAGAGGTAGAAACGAACACTCTTGGCAAAGGGTATAACTTAAATGTTAACTTTTTTTCAAAAAATAATTTAATTCGGAATTTTGTATTTAAAATCAAATAATCATATTTAAAAAAAAAACCTTAACACTTCAACAAAGTAATTTTATATATTTCCTTAAAAAACAAACAGCACAATAGATAGCTTAAATGACCAATACTGCAAAACTTCTTCAAATTTGGATTTTTAACAGGTTTTCTAATATAATTCATGCCTACTACATTTTATTAATACATTCCGGTAGGTAGATTCATCCAAAGTAGACAAAATATTTGCTTTATTTACCTAGAAAATGTATGTTTTAATTTAATACATATTAGTAAAACTATTTTTTACAAGATTTTCATTACTTACTGCTCTTCAATATCTATCTATGCTTTTAAAAACAAAAGAATTCAAATAACTTCATGTAATAACTAGGTATTCGTATTACTACTAAAAACTAACCTAAACTTATGAAATAGGTTAGTATTTAGTATTAACACGAATACCTAGTTATAACATGAAGTTATTTGACTTCTTTTGATTTTAAAAGCATAAATAGATATTAAAGAGCAGTAATAAAACTCTTGAAAATAAATAGTTTTACTAATATGTATTAATTAAATTAAAACATACATTTTCCAGGTAAATAAAGCTACTCTGGAAGAATCTAACTACCGAAATGTATTAATAAAATGTAGTAGGCATAAATTATATTAAAGAACCTGTTAAAAATCCAAATATAAAGAAGTCCTGCAGTATTGGTCACTTGAGCTATCTATCGTACTGCTTGTTTTGGAAGAAAATATATAAAATGACTGTTGGAGTGCCGAACCTATTTTTTTTTATATTGTGTGCAAGGTAATTATCTTTTTAAATCTTTTTTAAGCTTCATGGATTTTAAACGCATAATTTTGAACTAAACTATTTTTCGTTATCTAGTTACCATGAGATGTTTAAAAATGTGCTGCGTCGTCAAGTCTTTTCATTTTTCACTCTTTGTTAAATTTAACAATTGTTAAGTCCATTGCTAACTTTAATAACGCGATCATCACTCGGCCGTTTATGTACTATTTTTTGTTTATTCAAAGAGGTGAACTTGTCTCACTGTTATACCAAAACGACAGTACAAAATTAAATGTCTCGTTTTTTTTAAGATGACCGTGTTTTTTCTCTTTAAAAACTATTTTGAAGTTTCTTTGCAATTTGTAAAATTATTAAGTAAAATTACGAGTACAATCAAACCAGGGTTTTGTTCTGTATTATTTTCGTGGCAACAAAATTAATATTCTAAGCTGTCAAAGTTTGTTAAAATATTTCTTACATAAAGGTTTGTAACAAGTCAAATAATGGATTCTTCCTACGAAGAGTTCTCTGAAGATATTGTAGAGGCTGCCAATAGGGTAAATATAAACCTATTACCAAGTAAATCAAAAGAAAGACACGAGCAGCGTAACATCCAATTTGGGGCAAAAGAAACAAATCAAAAGCATTAAAGAAGAGGTATTTCGCATACTTAATATTAATATTACATATTAATAATGCCTAATTTAAAATTTATTGTTTCCTTGTTATAAATTATGTTACTAAAACAATAAATGGTTAAAGGTAAGTGTTTTTATGGAGTTGTAGAAAAAATAATTTTCTCAACGCATGCGCATGATTTTTAAGCGACATTATACTAATGTCGTAAGCGACACTTTATCGAATTGGAAATAGACCGCCAGCGCTTTT
>JAHBCN010014446.1:0-22587 GCA_019359885.1 Listronotus oregonensis
GCTTTTTGAGTCCATAAAGGCTTTTCTTTAAGCAACATACTTTCCTGTCCATCAACAAACCTTCTGGTTGTTTCAAAAGATTTCTTCTTCTAACAACCATATAAAAACGCTGTTGATACGTCAAATTGTTTTTTTTTTTGATTCGCTGCTACGCTTATCACAACTCTTATTTTAAAAAGTCTTGAAAATCATTATAGTCTTCTTTTTTAAAAGTAAATCTTCCCTAACACTTGACCCTTGGGCAAAATCAACTTCAACAAAAGATGCATATATATGCCATTTTTTTAAAAGAACTTGTTGCATATATTCCGTGCTGTTATTATCAAGGAAAATCCTTTTGGGCCTTTCCAAAAAAACATTAGTTAGAATTTTGTGCAAATTCTTTTCCCCCCGGGGGGCGTACCGGGGGGGCACTGGGCACGCCCCCCCCCAGAGCTCTAAGGTTAACCTGCTGTATATACATATTTTAAATTATATGTATTTTACTGAGTATTCTGCAAATAGAAATAAAATTCTATTAAAAATACGGCCTGATGTCCATATAGAAGGTCTGCCGCTCGGCTAATGAGATCGGGATTACAAAAAGATCCGATGCAATGGAAAGAAAGGACAAGTAAAAAGTTGCTTCACGCGTCATCGGTCTTGTCAGTGTTGTCAGATTAACGATTAATCGTGTAATTACACGATTTCAGCCTTTTTTACACGATTACTGAATGAAGTACCAAATCTTACGATTTTTCACAAAAAGTAATCACTTTTCATTAAATCTTAATTTTTTCAAGTTTATTAATAAAATAATTATCGACTTCGCCACTCAGTCATCGAAAATTTAAATTTTTGGATCCCATGTGGGGAAACCAAAAAAAAAAAACAATTTCTGACATAGATAGCATCGTTTTTCAAATTTAGTTCCCCCCAAAAAATAGGATCTGGATAATAAGGGTTTATTAAAAATTACCCTTTGAAGCCATTCAAAATGATATTTCAACATTTTGGAAGGATATTGCCTATGTGAAAATAGGAGTTTCACCAAAATTTACAATTTTAACTAAATTTGTTTTTGAAGTTCTTTGTTTGCCTCATTCGAGTGCTGCTGTAGAAAGGGTATTCTCTCAAATCAACCTAATTAAAAAACAGTTTCGCAATAAATTTAAAACAAAAACAATAGAAGCTATTTTGTACACAAAAAGTTTTATGGAAAATAAAACATGTCATGATTTTAATTTAAATAAAAAGATGATTAAAAAAATTGGCATAGTAAGTTATTGTATTTAGACGAAGACTCAAGTGATTCTGAGTCTTCGTAATATAATAAGATATGTTCTGTATTTATTTTAATTGTTGTTTTGAAAGAAGAATATGATGTTTTATTTATTAAAATAAATAAGATGTGTTAGTGTCTTCCGTTTTTTATTACTTGGTTTTTTTTTTATTATTTTAAAGTAATATTAACGCTGTTTCTAATTTACACGATTTTTGGAACCCGAGTTTCACGATTTTCTGTGCACTTCATCTGGCAACATTGGGTCTTCTGTCCGGTAAGATAATTGTCCGGTAGTACGGACAGGTGTTCCCGGTTTAAATTAGTGATGGGCATAATCGGATTATTTTAAAAATCGGATTATTGAATTATGAATGATTTCAATAATCGATTAATTGATAATTCGAATTATATAATTATTTTATTTTTTTAATCGTTTGAATTTTAAATTCTTGATTTCTGAATGAATATTTTAACTCGATTCCGAGGTAACTAAACACAAACACTAAATATTATATAGTTTGTCAAAAAGTCCGGGACCCCCTTAATAATTTGTCAACCGGGATCCTGGACTTTTTTGACACTGTATAAATATATTATTATTATTATTATTATTTTAGTAAGTAAATTTTCCATTTGCTATAATTTTTTATGGTAACTTTTTACTTACCGGGCCCACAACCGATTTTATTGAAATTTTGTATACCGGGGGGTATTTGGGGCGCTGATCACAAATCTGAAGACAAATTTTTTCGTACTCTGCTAGTTTTTAAGTTATAACGCCCCACTTAAACCTAACCAGCAAAACTTTCCTAAAATTCCTCCTTCTTAAAACTGATTACACCCAAAATAGAAGATTTTATCGAAATACACTTATTATTTTATAAGATAAATTTAATTTCACCTTCATTTAACAAATATTTTTAATAAAAAAAGCACAAATATGACTTCAGATTCGTGATAAGCGCCCCAAAAAAACCCCCGTATACAAAATTTTAATAAAATCGGCCGGGCCCGGTAAGTAAAAAAAATTTCCTTTTTTATAATTAAGTTGTCGTCTCTATTTACATAAATATATACTTTACTATTAAAATATTAAATCTTATTCGTTATTACATGTTATTTTTTTTTTGCGACTCGTAATCAATTCTTTGGAATCAGGTTTTTTTCGTAATTCAAATTAAATCTGAAAATTGCATGATAGCGATTATTTTAATAATCGTAATCAATTCTTTGGAATCAGGTTATTTTTCGTAATTCAAATTAAACTAAAAATCGCATGATAGCGATTATTTCAATAATCGGATTATCGATTATTTTTAATTCGAATTATCCCATCACTAGTTTAAATGCTTTTTTGCAGCAAGGACGCATTTGTGACTTCAAAATTTGGTTTTGCCCCAGGGTTTTACCTATTAAAGGTTGTGATAATTTTAATTGAGTTGAGTTCGGAGTTCACGTAAGTATAAGATATTTTAAATTTTATTGTAGTGCAGTCATTTTTTTTAGCTTTGCATTATACATAGTTATACACAGTTAAATAGTAGAAAATAGATGCAATAATTAGGATGGGGTTTTGCTAACAAAGATTTTTGCCGCCAGAGCATCTTGAAAAATACGCACAATTTTCGGACTTAGTCCAGTTTTTGCTGATTATTATCTCTTAAAGACAGACAGAAAGAGTTATGCTTTCCTGTGTTAAAGTAGACTGGCTTATTAAGTATGGCAGAAATATATTTAATTGGGTACACCTATATTTTTAGAATGGAAGAGAAACTGCCACCTAAAAAAAAAAGAAGAAGCTTTATTTACATGGCTTAAGCTTAAGCCTGATAAGAACACAGATGAGACACAATCGAGTACTCAGCAAGACAAGGAAATTAAATGCAAAACCGAGGTATTTGAAAATAATGACCCACAAAGAATCGCTAGTACTTCTACTTCTACAGATGTCAATATGGTAAGTTTGTTTTGTTGTTATACTTGTTATATGGACATCTAGACACTTAGATTTTTGGGAGCTAATCAGCAAGGAAGGACGCACATAACACATAATATATCGCCTTTATCCCACTTTAAATCTTGATCATATTTAAAACTACTTGTTTTGTTTTGTTACAGGAAGCAACACCAATAAAACCAAATGTGTTAGGCGATGTTTACATTAACGCCAACGACATTGGCAATTTTGTGGGCAAAAATTTCTTAGAAGATAGGAGAAAAATTGAAATCCTGGAAAACTTATGGACACCACCTATAGAATTTCATTCCGTTAACGCAGATCGGAAACAAAAAGCGGAAGTTCAATCCTGCTTGGTTTCAGAAATACTTCTGGCTCTCCTATTCCAACATTGATGATGGAGGTACTGCAAATACTGTGTCCTTTTTGCCAAGAAACTTGTGGGCCACACAGGCAGTCAACTCGTAGGCGTTTTATGTACAGAACCGTTTAGAAATTGGAAGAATGGGATAGAAAAATTTGAAAACCACCAAAATACTTTATATCATAAAAATTCAATATTCGTTGCAGATAATTTAAAAAGCTGTTTTGGAAAATCCCGGTCGTTCAATAGAAAATATATTAAATCAGGAAGCTTACTTGCAATCTCTCGAAAATCGAAAAAGTTGACACCAATAATAAAAACTATAATTTTTTGTGGTCAAAACAATTTACCATTACGTGGACACAGGGATTCTGGTAGACTAAATGTTAACGAAACTTTTGAAGAACAGCAACAGAAAAAAGGCATAGGGCTCTTTAAAAAATTGTTATTATTTAGAATAGATTCGGGTGACGAATCTTTGAGAAATCATCTTGATACCGCAGGTAATAATGCAACTTATTTAAGCCCAATCATACAAAATGAAATTATAGAATCCTGTAATCATATCATTTTAAAAAAGATAGTCAAAGAAGTCAACGAAGCCAAAGCTTTGCGTTGCTTGCAGATGAGACTGCTGATGTTTCTAATACAGAACAATTATCTGTTTGTGTTAGATATGTTAAAGAAAATATTCTTATTGAACATTTTATTCAGTTTATCCCAATAGAAAATGCATCTGCATCAAACATTTCACAAAACATAATTTCCTTCCTAGCATCAGCAGGAGTTGAATTGAAAATATGTGCGGTCAGGGATATGATGGGGCATCTATGGCAGGAAAAATATCCGGAGTACAAGCCAGAATCAAGGGAACTATACCCTGCTGCCATTTATGTACATTGTGCAAGTCATTCCCTGAATCTAGCGGTTTCAAAGTCATGTGAAATTGTTGATGTAAGAAATACTCTAGGAATAATTGAAAAGTGTTATGTTTTTATGAACACTCCTAAGAGACAGGCAGTACTCACAAAATATATTGATCAGGAAGAACAGCAAGTAAAACGGACAAAACTAAAGCAGATGTGCCCTACTCATAAAAATATTATTGAATCTTTTGTGAATTGTCTTTTAAGACAGAGCAGTAATGTTGAAAATGAATTTTTGAAACTGGTCAAGTTCTACATAGAAAATGAATTTATTTTTGAAAACAGTGATGCAATTCTAGTAGCTGAAGTAAAATTATGGCAAAAACTTCAGATAATGTTTTCAAAAATGCCATCGATGCGTATGCTTCCTGCAACGAAACAATTTTCCCAAATATCAAGAAACTTTTAAAAATTTTTGTCACTCTTCCAGTGACAAGTTGCACAAACGAAAGATCTTTCTCTACCCTCCGTAGGCTGCTAACTTATTTAAGAAGTACGGCAGGTTCTAATCGTCTTAACGGCCTAGCACTATTGAATATCCATCCTGATATTATAGTTTCCCCCGACGAGGTATTAAACGATATGGCTCAAGCTAAAAGAAGGCTAAATATAAACATTTAAATTTTATTTTTTCTAATTTAGTGTTCCCCGTAAATTAATTGTACTACTGTTTTTTTTTATTTTTCTGTCACTTTTTTGTAATAAAATACATTTAACTCAGCAGTTCTTTGATTTATACATCCTATGATTTCTAGTTGGACTGGTAATGATATATTACAGTTTATTGTAAATAGTTTTAACACAACTTTTTACATCGTGCATTGTTTTTTTTTTGTAAAACTACTACTTATTAACAAAACAAGCCGAAGTTCCCTTCAGTTTTTGAGTACGTGTGCCCCCCCCAGAATTTTTTCCTAGATACGCCCCTGTTTCCACCCCAACCTTTGTAGATGAAATTATTTCTACCTTTAAAGGAAATGACGAACTATTTGCCAAATAATTTGCTAGTAGTCCCCGTTCCTCATGAAATGTCCGACAACATTTTTAAGGTCCTTACGACTCTTACGACACGGGCATTTTTTTAGAGATCTGAAGAGCTGCAGGTGTGCAACCTATCTCTTCCTTCTAACTATAGACCTATATCTATTTTTTCTTAAAGTTGTTTGTAAAGTAATTTTAAAATGTATTAATTCTTAAATCCACGAAACAAGTCGCTTAAGTTTCTTGGTGAATTCCGGATCGTTGCCCTTGACATATTTATTTTAATGGCATGATGAGCTCCTTAACAAAGTTCCTCTCTGTATACGGTCTTCCACCTAAGCTGTGTTCTTGGCTCTTCAGTTTTTTTTAATCGAAGTATATCAGTTATTTTGGATGTTCATTCTTCAAGCATTTATCGAATTAATGCTGGGGTGCGACAGGGGCTCAGTACTGACACCAAGTCTGTTTCTTCTTTATATTAACGATCTTCTCTCTTTCACGATCAGTCCTATTCATAGGTTTGTTGAAGATAGTATCCTCCACTTTAATGTTTAATTTCTCAAGCCAGCCTCTAAGCCTTATTTGGAAAGCAAGCGCAGAGTAATGCAGATATCTCTTTCAAAGGACCTTAAAATAATCTTGGATTGGGGCGCCAAAAATCTTGTCCAATTTATTGCCTTTAAAACCCAGTCATGTTCGCTGTCGTGGAAAAAGTCAGATAGTTCACATCCGTTACATATGAGCGGCCAAGTTTTGCAGAACAGTTATTCAATCTTGTTGGCTTTACTTTTGAGAATAACCTTAACTGGACTGGCATAAACACATTACGTCCATAGCCTCAGCAGCTTTGAAAAAGCTTGGATTCCTCTTTTGAGCCAGCAAGAATTCCTCTTTATCTAATCTTTATACTCTGTGTGTATCCCACATCAGACGCTCTTTTGTTTGTTCTCATGTCTGAAAGATGGCGTCTCCTACAACTTTTGCAGACTTGATTCAATTCAAAGAAGAGCTGTTCGTCTTATTTATGATCCAACGCTTACAGGAAAACTTCATTTTTTTGCCCATCGACGAACTGTAGAAGATCTGTCGCTATATAATATATATATATATATATATATATATATATATATATATATATATATATATATATATATATATATATATATATATATATATATATATATATATATATATATTATATATCATTGATTTATTGGTAAACTCACTGAACTATATTTTATTTTTTTAGTACAACTTGAGAGGCCCCGACTTTTCGTTTGTTCGTTCCTTCATTCCTAGAGTTTCCAGATGGTGCAACCTGCTACCCGCAGAAATTTTCCTTTCTCCTCTAATTCCACAAATATTTAAGTCCCGTGTTCTTCTTCTTCTTCCCTGGGAGCCGTCTTGATTCACTACCGGAAGCAGTGTAGCCTCTTGGGCTTTTTGTGCCTAATCTCTCATTATCCTTTATACCAATCCTCCCATTAGTCTCGTTCCTTCCACACGTAGTGCCACTTCTGTGTATTATTTTATAGTACAACTTGAGAGGCCCCGAACTTTTCAGTTTGTTCGTTCCTTCATTCCTAGAGTTTCCAGATGGTGCAACCTGCTACCCGCAGAAATTTTCCTTTCTCCTCTAATTCCACAAATATTTAAGTCCCGTGTTCTTCTTCTTCTTCCCTGGGAGCCGTCTTGATTCACTACCGGAAGCAGTGTAGCCTCTTGGGCTTTTTGTGCCTAATCTCGCATTATCCTTTATACCAATCCTCCCATTAGTCTCGTTCCTTCCACACGTAGTGCCACTTTTGTGTATTATTTTATAGTACAACTTGAGAGGCCCCGAACTTTTCAGTTTGTTCGTTCCTTCATTCCTAGAGTTTCAGATGGTGCAACCTGCTACCCGCAGAAATTTTCCTTTCTCCTCTAATTCCACAAATATTTAAGTCCCGTGTTCTTCTTCTTCTTCCCTGGGAGCCGTCTTGATTCACTACCGGAAGCAGTGTAGCGTCTTGGGCTTTTTGTGCCTAATCTCTCATTATCCTTTATACCAATCCTCCCATTAGTCTCGTTCCTTCCACAAGTCTGTATAACCCAGAGACTGGTTGGTTGATATATTCCTGTGGGCTCATTTTCGGTTGCCCAAATAATGCCTGTCTTTTGTGATTCAATGCATCACATTCGCACAGGATATGATAGGCTGTTTCTTCCCCCTCGTCGCAAATTCTGCAACTTGGGTCCCCTTAAGAAGCTTTTTTTATGTTTAATTCTACTGAGGTTTCTTCAGTATTCCTCCTGTTTGTTTCGGATCCATTCCCTGGTTTGCCTTCGTGCTGTGGTTAATAAGCTCTCTTTTACCACACTTAAGACACCCACGGAACGTTAGTACTGAGGCTTCAGCCTTCGTGGACTGTTCCAAGATTAATGCGATAAAGAAATGAGAGGAAAAAGGGACCTTCTAAGAACATTTGCAGTAGAGGGTAACAAAACAAGTTGGCATACCACTACATACGCTGTCTGCTAATTGCAGTAACTACTTATAAGAAGATTCTGAGACACTTAAAAAAATTAAGGGGCCAAAGTACACAATTTATATTCATATCAGTTTTACAATTTAATTATTTTACTTTCATAGTTTTAGTTTCATTGGACCACTTTTGTAGATAATATCAAAGCTTCTGCTCTAAAGAATTATCAAGCATTTCTTTTTCAGCTGCTTCCAATAAAGTAATACTGGATGTCACTTTCATGTGTTCCTTGGCAGTCCAACTGGATGTGTTCCGAACTTTTGACTTCTTTACTTCGTTCCTTCGTCCTAGACTGCCTGTAAAGGCAGCACGAGGTTCTTAAGCAACCCTGATATTAAGCACTGCCAGAGCTGTCAAAGTACTCTTAAATAGTACTTCAAGTACAAGTACCAAGTTTTTGATTTTTTAAAAATTACTTCAAGTACAAGTACCAAGTATTCATTAAAATGTACTTGCATTTTCAAGTAAATTAAAAAAGTACTTGAAATACCACCCAAGTATTTTACTTGAAGTAAATCCAAGTACTTGAAGTAAACCAAAGTACTTGAAGTAAAACAAAGTACTTGAAGTAAAACAAAGTACTTGAAATAAAACAAAGTACTTGAAGTACACCAAAGTACTTGAAGTAAACCAAAGTACTTGAAGTACATAAAAGTACTTGACAAGTACTTTTTATTTACTTGAAGTATTGTTTTTACTTCAAGTACTTTTATTTACTTGAAGTACTTTATTTACTTAAGTACTTTTTTACTTGAAGTACTTTTTTACTTTAAGTACATCGTAATACTTCAAGTACTTAAATAAATACTTCAAGTAAATTACTTGGTCAAATCAAGTTAAAATCCAAGTATCTTCATAAAAACTAATCAAGTACAAGTACAAGTACCTCCTAATAAAAAGTACTTGAAGTAAAATACTTGAAGTACAAAAAAGTACTACAAGTTAAATTTTACTTGAAGTACTTCAAGTTTTGACAGCTCTGAGCACTGCCGTAACTGTACAAAAATACTCGAGTAAACGTGACTTGTGTGAGCTTCACCCACTGCCTTCTGAATAAAATTTAGTTTAATATTAAGGAATAAAATTACAATTAAATTGTTATACATTAGTCTTAGATAATATTACAACAAAATAAGATAGCAAAACAACTACTTATTACCAATTTTATCCGCAGAATCTAAAATTATGTTTTAGAGATACAAAAATATACTTTTAGAAACTACCTAGTCCGTTAGACGACATAATATTTACTCATATAGACGTCCAAGCGACCTAGGGAAGACGAATCGTCCAACAGATGTCTAAATAGTTACTTTTATAACCAAAACACGCACAGGACAATTTTTTTACCAAAATCCAGAAAATAAAGGGCTATTTGTCATTTTGCGATCTAGTTTGAAGAAAGAAATTTTTACAGTCTTCCAAAAATTTTTCATAAAAGAACAAAATTTTATATTAACGTTTTCAAAATTATATTTGAAACAATTATTGGTTTAAAAATAAGCAACTAAAATAAAAATGATGGAAGATTAAATTGTTAAAGAGTTATATTAACATTTGACCGACGCGACGTCTAAAGGACGCATAATACTAGTCTCCACTGTTAACGTTATCAAAAGGACGTCTTCGTGACGTACCTTTTCATTACATAACGTTTTAAATTATGGCACGGTTTAGAAGGAAAGGTAAAGAAATATACTTAGAAATAGGAATACAAAATTATTAAATACATTTGTATATATTAATTTTAATACCACTTTTATTGCGTCTGATTGAATTTCTATATTTATTTTTTTTAAATAATAGGTGGTGTTGGCATGCAATGGCGTAGCCAGGTACAGGCAGGGGGGCAGCTGCCCCCCCCCTTAACAGGGGTGGGTAATAATAATCATTTATATGTAGATGTAAAACTAATATCCAGTTTTAAGGTTTCGTAAATTAAATATGACTGAAAATTTCTAATTATTCTTCATTTACCCAGATAACTGTAGATATTCTTATTTTTAAGTTAATGTTTATAATATTATTAGTTTTCCTCTTGTCTGCTACCTCCTGAACAAGATCCTGGCTACGCCCCTGTTGGCATGCATATTCAGATAGAAGGTATTGGTAAGAAGCTATTAAGATTTAAAAAAAATTAAAGGCAACCTTTGATAATTCTGAACGAGTAAATCGATGCTTCATTTTTCACTAATATTTAGTTTTTTCTGTGTTCCCACAAAAAGAGGTTTTTGATACACATTTTTTTAGCTTTTTAACTCTATAGTCATTTTAATATTTACTAAAATGAAAAAGCATTTGAGTATACTAAAGTAAACAATCTTAAAAATTTTACAGTACATTTACGTTTCGTACGTGAAATTTTCCAATTAAAAAAAAGACACACACACACACAATGGATTATAAGCAAGTTATCTTGCATCCAGAGTATCTTATTATTTTTCATTTTAAAAGGTTTTAGCTATTCCTGGATTTGTACAATTGAATGCGGGACATCCTTATTTCTTAAAACAACATAAAATTGACATGAATATGTTTTCTCTACACAGCAGGTTTGCTTTATGTTATTAATAGGGCACAAGTTTTATGTTACACCTAAAGTTACTGCATTTTGACGCCAATGATTGACAGATTTTACCTACATGGTTAAAATTTAGTAAACTCTTGCAGAGTAGTTTAAAATTCGATATGCTCTGTCTTGATTACCATGTGGGAGCCAAAAAGGTCTCAGTTCGTTTAGTTAAGACTTATGTTAATGGCATTTTTATGTATTTTTAAAGGCTTTTTTATTTTGTTTGTGTTTTAAATTTAATGAATTTCCATAACGCAATTTAAAGAAAAAAGAAAATTTCTAAATTATACTAAACAGAGCCTAAAAGCATAAGACAAATGCTATTAAAATTACAAAAAAAACAACAAAGTTCTAAATTGATATCCGTGGTGTCCGATAAATACGTATAAAAAATTTAACTACAGACTCCGGATGTAAAGGTCAGGTCACTTTAAGCCAAATTAGTTATTTATAAAATGGCGTTTTCTGATGGTATCGTGATCAGCTGCAAAATACAAAAATTCATAACAATGACGTCATCAGTAAACATTTCTACTGACTTTCTATATTTTTGACAATTCACCGATTTTCATTCGGTAAGAGCAGAGGCGGATTAGGCCAACTCGAGGCCCATGGCGGTAAAGATTCTGGAGGCCCCTCCTAGTTTCCACTGAGGGATAATATATTGACTTAGAAATTCTAATGCGAGCCAGAAGTAAATGTGAGGTGGGTAATAAAACAAACTTTAAATGTGCCAAAATATATTTAAAAAAGATAATATGTACGATAATAACACATTAGAAAATATGTCACATTTACATAGTATAATTGAAATGTTTACTTAAATAAATTTTCGTCTCGATTTATCTCTGGCAAATACATCAATAATTTTTGTGGTGTCTCATTCAGGATTTCTTGTTCTATGTATAATATCACCATGTTGTTCAACCTATCTTCTCCCATTGTACTTCTCAAATAATTTTTCACGCGCTTTAAAACGGAAAAAGATCTTTCACCTGATGTATTTGATATTGGTATGGTTAAAAAAAAGGTAAATATTGCATATACGGTTTTCTTCTATTTTTGGATTATATGGTAAAATTTTTATATAGTCATATTCCAGTGTCCTTAGGGATTGCAAATATACTACCGGAGAAGAGAAATTATGTGTTTTAATATTTTTTATTTTTATTTGAAAATTTAAAATTACCATTGGTTTTCTCCATATAATGCGAAAACTCCCCATTATGACAAGGAACGTCAGCGTGCAGTGGTGCCAAATCAGGGTCTTTTCGAATATGTTCCCGCATTTTCACGTCTGAAATATAATTGGGAAAAATAAAAAGCCGCTTTAACTAACCAAAATTAACCATGACCAACTGTTTAGACAAATTCAAGAGCCCCTAGTCGGTCATGGTTAGTTTTGGTAAGCAAAGCAGCTTTTTATTTATCCCAATTATATTTTAGACAGAACCAGAATATCAAAATTTGATGGCCGAAAATTATTAAGTCCGGCAACACTGTTGATACTTACTTTGAATTTGACAATGTAGAAAGAATGTGTTATCAGATATTAGATTTATTTCTAACCTATATTTTTTTAAATTTAAATTAAAAGTTGTTTTTCCCGATTTTCTGCGTATTTTGTCAATAGATTTCTGTTTCTGTGTGTTATGTTTAACTAAATAATTATCAATTTATACGTTTTTACCCCGCCCAGCACTCAAATTCACTCCAAGATCCAGTAAGTTTATTTGGTTGAAAAAACAAAAATTAAACACAATTTCTCTTCTCCGGTAGTATATTTGCTATCCCAAAGGATACTTAAATGTAATTTTATTAAAAAAAATTCATAAAATCCAAAAATAGCAGAAAACCGTATATGCAATTGTTACCAAAAAAAATTTCAAAACAATTTCTACATTGGGAAAAGTAGAAGCCATTTCTCTTGCTGCTTGATACATTTCTGATGCGTCTTTGATTTTATCTTCATTCTCATGAAGAAAAAGCAGAAATTGATTGAGTTCATTTTGGAAAGTAGAAACATCAATGTCATTTTCATAGATAAGTTTAATTTTTTGAATCGCGTTGGTTTTGGCTTCGACAGGCATACCTAGATCAAAAAACACCTTGAAATGATCTAAAATGGCATCATATACCTGTGTTCTACGAGAAAGTTCGGCCTTAATACTATCGCATATCACATAAAATGAATTTACGATAAAATTTTCCCTTGTTGTAAATTCATGACCGACATCTTTGTTTTCATCAAAAAATATTTTTCTTTTCTGGACCCTATGAGCTTGTCCATCTCCTTCGTCAAATGATAGCCCTGACAACTCATTTGCTTCTTTCTCCACCTTCTCAAATTCCCCTCTAACTTGCTGAATGAAATTTTCCAACGACTTCAGTAGAGTAGAGCCCTTCATAAGTTCAAATTCTACGGATTGAAGTGATTTGCTTGTTGCGTTAATTCTTTGCAGAATAGTATTCCAAATAACTGTCATTAGGGCGGTCTCATATTTATTCATTTTTTTAAAAATTGAAGTGACCTCTACTACTGTAGTCTTTTTTTCTTCTTTCGAATTTTAAATTTCAGACAAAGCATCTTTTATTTGGTTATAACCCAGTTTTATTGCCCGTACAGCATCTGCTCTTGCTGACCATCTTGTGTCTGAAACTTATTTTACTGAGATTTTATAATCGCACTTTTCCAAATGTTTACATAAAACTTGCCAGCGATGGGTTGAAGCTGAAAAAAATGTGAATAAATTTTGTACGAACATAAAATATTAAATTGCAGTTCTACAACTTTCTGCAGCGAAATTTCCAATTATATTTAAAGTGTGACTAAAACAAGGTATATAAACAGCACTCAGACTATGTTCTTTAATACGAGCTTGTAGACCTGTGTACTTTCCTGACATATTGGAAGCATTGTCAAATGATTGCCCTCGACAATTTTTAACATCCAATCCTAATTTGGCTAACATTTGCAAAACTTGTTGTTCTAAATAAGAAGAAGTATGCCCTTCTATAGAAATAAATCCTAGGAACCTTTCCTTGACGACCCCATTGGGCAGAACATATCTTATGACAAATGTTAACTGATCAATATGTGCCACATCAGGTGTAGAGTCAACAATGATACTGTAATATCTAGCAGCTAAAATTTCATCGATTATGTAAGCCTTTACATGTTGACCAATGATTCCAATTCATAAATATGGTGAGATAAGTAGCTGACATTCCCTCGACCTTGATTACCATGTTTTTATAGGTGCAATTTAAGGAAATCATCATATTCACTGAGATATTCCAAGCAAGTTAGGTAGTTACCCTTCCTTGTAGAATCTCGACCTTCTTCGTGACCTCTGAATGCAAGTCCTAAGCGACTCAATAATTTTATTGTCGATATAACTCGCTTCAAAACTTCTCTCCAGTAATTTTCCTCATTTTCCGGTTTTTAATAGCTGACTATCCACCTATTATAATTTAGATGATCTTTTATACAAAGTGCACATAGCTGACATGTGCTCTTTGATATTTCATGACCAGATAAAGTAGCAGTGATTGATTTCCAGTTATGAAAGCCACTTATTAATTTGGACTTTGAAGTGGAAAAAAGTTTACAAGGGTAACAGTAGACGCTTTTGCTTGTTTCTGAAAAAACCATCCAATTTCTCTCTTCTTTCATTCCATTGACTTTGGTCCGGTAAAAATGATCATGTGAAAGTCCTCTCTAATATACATCATCCCTATCTTTATAGGCAGACTTCAATTCTCCTATATTCCCGAAGTTTTTAGGTTTATTTCTGACAATATGATCAATCATTTCATCTGTTAGAATGGCTGGCCATAGAGCTATATCGTCTAATACTTTGAATAAATTGGAGCTTTCTTCAGGGTCGTCATTATCTGTCGTTCTCTCGCAGAGACCTTCTTCATTCAAACATTCAAGCTTTCCATTATCGACATATTCTTTTTCTTTTTTTTGCTCTTCTTCGTCTGGTTGTTATCGATGAGCCTCTCTTCACTTTTAATTGTTTCTGAAGAATTTTCAGAGATGGGATTAATTCGGGAGCTACTAGAACTAGACGATAAATCCACCGTATCTGTACTGACGCACAGGAATTTGCGTAATGCATTTTATTTCTGCAATTTCCAGACTTCTCTTTATCCTTTTCCTTTTTTCTGCACCGCTTTGAAAACGCTTCATTTCACGCCCTAGAAGAGAATATTCTTCCTATAGATTATTAATTAAATCAAGTTCACAGTCACATCATACAGAGTGATTTTTGTGAAGATTTTTTAACAACGTATTGAGAAGCTCAGAAACAGGAGAGACATTAAAATAATATAGTTTTTACACATTTTTGGATAAACCACAGCTACATATCCGGTAGTGGCTAACAGGCGCGGCTGTTGAATTTTATTTTTTTTTTCAGAAATGAGAGATGGGACGCACACCAAATTTACATCAGGTAATATTGTCCCCAAGTTAAATATTTTGGTGCAAGAATTTTTCCATTTGAAGTTTGCTGAAAAAGTTGGTTTTTCCAATTAATTGACTCCCAACTCCCAGAGAAAATACAACTTTTCAAAAAAATTATTTAGGTATAAATAAAATTTTATCAGTAAATTCAAAATTTCGTTAAAATATCTACATTATTCTAGAAACTATAGACACGTATTTATTTTTATTTTTTATACAGAATTTTAAATTTGCTGATAAATTTTATGAATAGGTATATTTAAAATGACAAGTTGTATTTTTTCCAGAGAGGTC
Organism: Listronotus oregonensis; assembly: GCA_019359885.1. Lineage (NCBI taxonomy): Eukaryota > Metazoa > Arthropoda > Insecta > Coleoptera > Curculionidae > Listronotus > Listronotus oregonensis. The sequence goes on from JAHBCN010014446.1 coordinate 15,358, forward strand.
AATTGAAAAAATCAACTTTTTCCCGCAAACTTCAAATGGAAAAATTCCTTTATCCAAAATGCTCAATCCCTTATATTTGAGAAAAAAATATTTTAAAATACACCAGCCGCCACTTATTATTTTATACTCAATATATCGTTGGTCTAAAGGGTTAAATCCAAATTGGCGATTTCTACAGGAAAGGGGAAAACACTTTATAAATGATATATTTAAGCAAATAAAACAAAGACCTATTTTATTTAAATGATTTTTTTTATTTTTCAAACCCCCTAAAATGGCCCGCTACTTGTAAGATTTTGCTCATTAACAAATTCGAATTTTATATGGATATTATGATTCAAAAGTTATCAAGTACACAGAAACAAACACACAAAGACAGTATTTTTTTCAAAACATATTTTTTTATTTCAAATTTTAAAGCGGTCATATAGCGTGTATCGAAACATGAAACACCAGAAAATCACCACCCTGTATGGTGTATATGAACTAGTTCCTTTCTTTTTATCTGAATGACAGTGCTGGAACACTTTAAATAAAATGGGTGCTTTTAAATTTTAAAAGTTGATCTAACTTTTTATTAAGTTTTAAAAAGAAGCATCTAAACTATACGTACTAAAGTACTAATATACTTATTACTTACCTCAAATTAAACAAAATAGGACAGTTACACAGACTCGCACTTTTTAATATTAAACTTAAAAAAAATGCAACAAAAGGTTTTTTTTTTATTTTTATCCACTGAATAAGTTTAATGTTTAATTTCAAACCTGTTCTAACCAAAGAAGTTTAAAGGTGTATGGAAGCCCAATACTGTAGAACAAAATTGTCCAGGCGTGCAGGGCAGCGGAATAGGGGTTGGCCTCGCGGAATTTGCGCAATGAATAGTAGGTCAGGGCCGGATTTCCATAATTCTTTGTTACTATCTATAAAATTGACATCATCAAATGTCAAATTCCAACATTCACTCTTTTTTTATTTTTTGCACAAAATTGTTGGTTATTAAAGGATACTACTATAGAATATTTAAAAATATTGTGTAATATTAGATTTTATATCATCTGATATAATATGGAAAGAATAGATGGCGCCTTACTGCCTTCTATTTAAATGGTCGATATTTTTGGAAGTTTTGTATTTTTACCAAAAATCTTTGTAAATAAATTAAAACACGATTTTTTAAAATATAGTATTATGTACTTATCACCAATTTTGTGATTAAAGAAGGACGAGATAGTGTAAATGAGTTTAATCTAATCCTAAGATTCTGGTTGTACATTAAAAAGTGAAAATTTTTATTACTGCTTTTTAGGCATATACTTTTCACTAATAACAAACATTCATGAGACAGAATAACAGTGGTTAAAAATGTTTAGTAACCTTTGGTATCTGAGTATCGATTGTAACAGTATCCGTTAAATATTATGTTGTACAGTATGTCGAGCTTAAAAGTTGATAATGCAAGATTAAGAAACCAAAATCTAATTTATTTTTAAACAAATGGTATTGTCTCGAAAGTTGCCTCCTCTCCGATTTTGATCAAATTTGATACAGGGGTTGGGCGCTGATTACAAATCTAAAAATATCTTTTGACGCTTGTTTCGAGATCTTATCATAAAAAGTTGAAAATTAAACTAACCTCATTTTCTATATTATCCCTTCTTGTACAATTTTGATTTTTACACTAAAGTGGCACACGATATTTTATAAGCACCTTTTAAAATCTTGTATTTTTATTTATTTTACATCTTTTTCCATTAAATTGCGAACTTTTAAGTTCAAAGGCAGCAGCCATATTTGTTTAAAAAAATAAAAAGTTTAAAAAAGGTGAAAATAAACATAAAACAAGTTTTTAAAAGGTGTTTGTGAAATATTGTGTGCCAATTTAGTGTAAAAATCAAGAATTTTGTGCAAAAGAAGGAGGAATAGTGTAAATAAGGTTAGTTTGATTTTCAATTTTGATGATGAATATCTCGAAAACGAAACATTGTCAATTTTAGATTTGTAAACAGCGCCCCAAAAACGTAAACAAAATTGTACTTCCTTTCATGCAATTGAGGGACCTGTATATATTAAAATTTGCCTGCTCTGGAAATAAAAGTACCTAAATGTAAACCTTATTTTTTTTTATAATCCACAGAAATACACAAACATTGGGGAAATCATCTATCATCGTATCTAAAAGATTGTTAAGATTGCCTTACTTTTCTCACTAATATTTCCTATGAAATTTTCATTTTCTATTATTTATAATTGATATATTATTATTTATTCGGTTACCTAACGTTACGTCTTATAAGAAGCACCTAATTTACCCTTGGATTTGCAAGACAAAACCATACAACCTCTAGTCATTTTGTTACGATATTATAAGTAACAAACAATAAACACAAAATTATAGTTACAATTTAATAAACACTAATCATAAAATAAGAAGGTTTGATCAACCCAAAAAACGGTACCCGCTCTCAAAAATTTATAATGTGTTGGCTAACTTCACACTGATTTATCAGTGTGTAAGTAGGCAAACATTAAATTATTTCGTGAAATTTTGTTATTGCGCAGAATCGGCGGGGCCAACTCTGACAGTTATTTTCATACTGGGCGGGACATTTTTTGATCAAATGGGCCATATCATTGGGCTTCCATACACCTTTAAACTTCCTTGGTTCTAACTCGCACGTCGCACGCGACTGTGGCGGATCTCCCCACGGGCACTCGCTGCGGAAGTGTGAAAGCAGCGTTGCATTATTAATTATTTACAACTTTTGGTGGTTCAGTCATACATGGATGCTAATAATTTTAATACGGCCGATGGTATTAAATAAATTCTAAATCAATATTTACGTGAAATTACATTAGGAAGATTGATTTATTTACAATTTTATTTGATTTATTCGCGAATGGGCGAATTATTTCACTGTCAGATTTTGCCGTATTAAAAAAAGAATGATAAACTAGTATAGTAGTTTTTAAGTTGGTTTTCCTATATTCTTATAATGGATACTGTTGAATAAAGTATTTGTAGGCGAAGAGGCCTAAAAATAACTGAGTTGCAGGAGGCTGCAACCCGTCCAGTACGGAGTGCTTGATAAATTGACTGCTTAATCATTCGATACATTTCTTTAGAAATAATTTTGAGAGTTACAAATATGACTATTTGAGTCTTGCAAACATAATTTTTCAAAAACATTAAAATTTGTATTCTTTTTTTGTTAGAACGATTTTAAAAAACATGCTATTGTATCAGATCCGAGGCCCCCTAAACGTACGAGGCCCTTGGCAGCCGCCAACCGCTTAATCCGCCTCTGTGCGGTTGAGGTTGTTCTCATAGCTTCCGTGATGCATACGCATGCTAGCCTTTGCACACTTTGAAGTTGTCTGGTTGCTACGGTCTGCGTGACCCTCGCCTCCCAGGCAACTGAGCCGTAGGTGATCATGGGTCTTATTACCATTTTATACAACCACAGGTTCATCTTTAGGTTAAGTTCCCAGTTTTTTTCCACAAAGCCTGCGACATCTCCCGAGGGCGATTTTTGCCTTCTGAACAACTTTGTTGAGGTGTGGTCCCCAGTTCATCTTTTGGTCAAAAATGACTCCTAGATACTTGACCTCTTTTGAGGAGGGGATTTCCACTCCATTGAGCTTAGGACATCTGAGTGCCCTTAGTGCTCTTTTCTTTGTGAAGGGAACGATAACGGTCTTTTGTGGATTAACCGAGAGGCCTTCTTCTCTGCACCATTCGTCTACGATGTTCACTGCGTTTTGCGCTCTTTCTGAAGCAACGTGCAAGTGCTTGCTTCTAACTACGATGACAATGTCGTCTGCATAGCCGAGGCAGTGGAACCTCTCTTTGGCCATTTTTGCCAGAAGGTCGTCGAGTAGGATCGCCCAGTACAATGGTGATAGAACACCTCCTTGTGGGCAGCCCCTTCCCACCTTAGCCTCCATGGTGTCCTCGCCCAATGACCCTGTTTCTTAGGCTGGCTTCCATCCAGTAGCATATGCTGTGCGGAATGTTTCAGAGCTTTCATTAACGATCCTGTTGGCACATTATTGAACGCCCTCATCTCAGAAAGCCAGCGCCATCTGTTTGTCATCGATTGATTTTCAGAGTCTACTTAGATCATCCAGAGCAGTCGTAGACTTTCCTGATTGATAGGCATACTGGCGGTTACAAGTTAGTGATAATATATTATCCCATGTATCTATTACAATTTTCCATGTTTTGGAGAACGAGGAGGACAGACTTATAGGTCTATGACTTAGCGTTTGGTCTGAAATTTGCCTATCTTTGGCAGGTAGACTACTGTAGCCATTTGCCATGTTTGTATAGCCCCGGCAAGCATGCTCTGAAAATTTTGAAGGATCTGCAGTAATATGTCCTCGACTTGAAGCAGTACCGGGTGATTTTATCAGGGCTGGCGACTTGTATGGGTGGAACTCGCCTATGGCCCATTTGTTTTTATATTTACCATTTGCTTAACCAGTCTTCCTCTCGGGGTCACCTGGGATTGCTGGCTTATTCTATTGCCCAAGGTTGATCAATTATGGTTGATCCTGGAAAGTTAGTGTTAGTCAATAATTCTAGGCTTTCCTTGTTAGTGCTCGTAAAGGTCCCGTCCGGTCTTTTTAGGGGGCCGGGAGCACTCGCAGTACCTTCCCTTGCAAGGACTCTGTGGACCCTGGCGCATTCCGGGGTTTCTGTGATTTGCTCACAGAATTGTTCCCAAGAAATTCTTTTCGCCTTGCGGATTTCTTTGTTGTACTGCGTAAGTTTCGTTCTGTACGTTAACCAGTCTTGATTGAGTTTGGCCTTGTTAAATAGCCTTCTCACCTCAGATCTAAGACCCTCTAGGTGACTGTTCCACCAGACTGTTTTATTTCTTTGTTGTCTTGTTTGTTCTGGGCAGTTTTCTTTATAGGCCGTTTGTATTGCCTCATTTAGTTGCTCTACTGCCAGATCAAGACCCTTCGTTGTGAAGATTGTTGCCGTACCTCCCTTGAGTGACTCCTCTAGTGCTCTTTTATAGCCTTGCCAGAGTGTCCTCCTTGGGTTACGGAATTTCTTGATGGCTAATCTAGAAATTGTTATATCAAATCTGATATGGCGATGATCCGAACACGATGGTTCGTCAGAGACATGCCAGTTTGTGATAGTTTCACTGACATCATGGCTACAAAAGTTACGATCAAGGACCTCGCGCCTGGCTGATGTCACAAAAGTGGGTTCTATGCATATGTTAGCTATCTCTAACCCTTCACTTATAATAAATTCATGCAAGGACTCACCTCTACTGTTTGTATTAGTGCTTCCCCAGATTGTATTGTGGGCGTTGACGTCACCCCCAACTATCACCTGTTGTCTTCTTCCTCTGCAGTGGCAAGTACAAATGCTAACTACGATACGAAAGATACTACATAATTCAGATGATAAATCAAGCGTCAAAGATTTTAGCACGAAGCCCGAGCCGCGATATATAATTTTAGCCTCATTTTGAACTGCTGTAACTCTTAGCCAAATTAGTTTTTGGTAAATTTTTTTAAATATTTTATTAGGAAGATGTTTCAAAATGTTTTATCTTTATTTCCGAAAATCAATGTGATGCTTGATTAAAAATCTTAGATAAAAATTTGAAAATCTAGAATGGCAGATTCAAAATGGTGGATTTTGGTATTTATAAATTATTATTTGCCTCAGATTCAGGGTATAAGGGTTTTTAAGGGTGTTAGGTCAAAATCTGAAAATTAATAATCTTAGGTTAAAATTTGGAAATTTAAAATGGTGTATTTAAAATGGTGGATTTTGGCATTTCTAAACGATTTGTGTTAAATTAGAAATGCAAGGAATCGATTTCTTTTGGAATCAGATCCTTCCAAAAGGTATTGATTCCGGATCATTTTAAAATTGTATAATGAATCCGGATTAAGGATCCTATTTTTAAAAAGTAATCAATTCTAGCCTTCGGATCCTTAAATAAAAATCAATTCCTGGATTCGAATGCCAAATAATTCGATTCGTACTCAGCTCTGGGTAAGGGAATGTATCTAGAATTCTTTTCATTCCTTTTTTTTTTGTTAAATATGCCGTTTAGCAATAATAAAACAATAAATAAAATAAGTGTAATTAAAAAAATGCAATAATTAAAAGTATGTACAAAAAAAAACAGAATCATTTGGGACGCAGATGTGCAACTTGATCGATATTCCATAGAATACGCTTAATAAAATACTTTGAAAGATAAGTGTTTAAGGATTATAAAAAATGTCGAAGATTTGGTTTTGATTTTAGCTAAGAATCCTGTTTCGGTCAGACAATATTATTTTTGATTAGTAACACCTCAATTTTACGTGACAAAGGATCAGGGGGCATTTTTGCTTTTATAAGCCTAGCTATAGTTGCGAAAGTTGATGAAATGAAAAATGACTTATAAATAAGACATCTGCGTATTGTAAAAAGACACTGAATATGCATATACAAGGTGATCCCAGACCTTATGAGCATATTAAAGGGTGATTGTATAGAAAATTTTAAGAAAAAAACCTGCTATATACATTAGTCCACCAATGCGTCATGTATCATCCACAGGGCGTTATTCTTGGACATACCTAGTATATTTCTAAAAATATAAATTTAAATTTGGTATTCAGATCTATAGCTTTGTTTCAAACTTATATTTTGAAATTGGGAGGGTAGTGTTTAGGTGGGACATACTAGTTAAAATATTTTGAAATGTTACAAAATTTTAGGACACAATTTGGATTGTATCAAATACTTCTTTTTAATACATTTTTCTAGAAAATATACGTATGCCGGAGGGACGTAAGGAGAAAAAAGTTCGGAAGGTTAATGGGGTCATAAGCCGAAAAAAAAGTTACCCCTTAGAACTTAAATATATATATATATATATATATATATATATATATATATATATATATATATATATATATATATATATATATATAATATATATATATATATATATATATATATATATATATATATATATATATATATATATATATATATATATATATATATATATATATATATAATATATATATATATATATATATATATATATATTATATATGCATAATGTCAAAAAAAAAAAAATATCAAAAGTTTATGGAGGAATTATTGTCAAACTTTTCTTCACAATCACCTGTCCAATCACACTAATAGAATAACAAAAAATTCTTTGGGGGACAATTTTTCAAACCTTTAAAATT
>JAHBCN010014447.1:0-22598 GCA_019359885.1 Listronotus oregonensis
TGCTCCACAAGCTGATTGATATTGGTAGACAGAAACTTTAATATTGGCGGGAGTGAGAGGCTGTACTCTGACCCTTATTTTTTTATCTTTCAGGTTTTTTCCCACATAGCTGAGCGGCATGGCTGGCTTTTAGCAATTATATTCTCTAAGGTCTACAGCCCACTAATGCAACCCTTAAGGGTTTAGTATGCAGTAGTAAACGTATGTGAAAGATTTAACCCGTTCCGTTTACCTCCGATCAGTAGGCCTTTTAGGGCTCACGATAAGAAAAACTACCAGTGGCCAGGTGGGGCCGGACTGCCCCCGCCCTCTAGACCAGCCCCTGCGCCCAAAAAACCCAAAACCCTATATAAAACAGGTATATGTTTTTTCAAAAATATTGTTGTGCTTTTAAATTTTACTTGCTGGTGTATTATTAGAAGTCATATTTTTTTAAAAAAATAATTGTCCCACACTTTTTGTTAATTTATTTTCTGTTCCACAGTAACCGCGAGTTTTTTTTTCAAAAGTAACACCGGAAAGCCACTGAGCGCGGCGTCCGATTGTGGCGGCATTTCCTTTTTTTTGTGTCGGAAGTTGGGTATTTCCAGAATTTTTACTTTATTTTCTAAATTTTAAAAACGGCAGATTTCAAACGTAGTTATTTATTTCTGGTACTCATATTCTCCTTTTGTGGTGTTAATAGGCGTTTATTGTCTATGGGTAAAAATTTTTTTTAAAAGTAAAAAAAGGATAAAAAGAAAAAAATCAGGTGCTCAGTTCAGGAAGGAAAAATCGTGAAAAATGATGTTAAACACACAGCCAAAAATTACAAGATTTTTCAAAAACTGCTGGGTAAAACATTTTATTGTCATTATTTTTCCTTTCTGGCCTAAAGTTTCAAATATAGATTTGTTTATTGTTGTGTGTTTTTTAATAAAAATGTTTTAAGAAATAGAGCGCCCCTTTAAACGTTGGCCCCCCCCCCCCGAAAGGTTGACTACGCCACTGAAAAACAAATTTTTTCCGGGAAGATTTAAGGCGCTGTATCCCCAAAAGCTTTTACCATCGGGGATCAAGGAGAAACCGCCAACGATGGTGTCCTCTTTCCCGGGCTGTTGAACGAAGATTCCTATACCTGTTTCTTTCTGAGAGCCCCCTGCACGAAAAAATTTTCCCTAAAGGGGGAAAATGCGCGCTTAGCAGGAAGGGGCAGTACCGACAGAACGCGGTTGGGGCGTGATACCAGTAGCAGCTTTCCCGTCGGATTCCATTTTTTGTGCCTTGCACAGATAATAAAATTTTAGAAAATTTTTTTAAATTTTAATAGACTGAGGGTTTGCCCCGGCAACCAAAAATTCCACGAGGGTTTGGGAAAGCTCACGTTGCCCGCAACGCTTGTCTGGAAAGGGAGGGAAAAACGTTTCCTGAGAAATCAAAGCCAAAAACGGAACAATAATTAGTGATGCATAATCGGATATTTTAAAAACTTAATATTGAATTATGAAGATTTCAATAATCGGATTAATTGATAATTCGAATTATATAAATTATTTTTTTTTTTAATCGTTTTAAATTCTTGATTTAAATTTATGTAACTCAAATCCGATTTTAACTAAACACAAAACAAATAGTTTGTCGGTCCCCCTTAAACATTTGTCAACGGGGATAAAAAATTTTTTGACACTGTATAAAAATTTTATTTTATTATTTTTAGTAAGTAATTCCATTTGCTATAATTTATGGTAATTTTTACTTACCGAGCCCACGTCCGATTTTATTGAAATTTTGTATACCGGGATTTTTGGGGTGTTGATCACAAATCTGAAGTCAATTTTTTTACTCTGCTAGTTTTTTAAGTTATAACCCCCATTTAAAACCTAACCAGCAAACCTTTCTAAAATTCCCCCTTTCCCAAAACGATTACACCCAAAATAGAAGTTTTTAAAATCGAAATACACTTTATTATTTTATAAGATAAATTTAATTTCATTCATTTAACAAATATTTTTAAAAAAAAAGCACAAATATGACTTAAAGAGGGGATAAGCGCCCCAAACTTTGTACAACATTTTAAATTTAAATCGGCCGTTTCCCCTTAGTAAAAAAATTACCTTTTTTTTATAATTGCCCCTTCTATTTATACAAACAATCTTTGCTATTTATTAAATCTTATTCGTTATTACATGTTATTTTTTTTAATCAATTCTGTGAATCAGTTATTAATTAAATCTAAATAATCGCGTTTGATTTTTTTGAATAATCGATATCAAAATTATTTTTAATTCAATTATCCATCACTACAATCAATCAGTCAACCCAAGATTTAAGCCGAAGTCTCATGCGCCCGGGATTCCGACGATCCGATCATCCGAAAGATTTTTATTAATCAGAACATTTTGGCGCCATTTTTCACCCGGGAATATTTAACATTTTACCCGGGACTTTCGGATGGATAAATTAATTGTAATTTCGTACGATGTCGACGTTTCTTTCTGTCTTTCTAACCTTTTTTTATTTATTTTTGTTGAGGTAATTTCAATTTTTTTGAATATTAAAATAAACAGCTATAATTGGGAAATTTTAAAAACCTCACACTTAACAACCACTTTCTTCTTCCATTAAATAATATTTTAGTTCCGTTAGGGTTATTTTTTTTCCCCCTTTTTCATTGCAGTTTCACATGGTTGACCTTTAAAATTCTCTTACTTTCTTTTCCGGGATTTTAATGGATCCGAAATTAGATCAATAAACATGCAGTGACAAAAAAATTAAAAAAAAAAATCGTATGTCCGATGACTTTTGAGGGTATTTTTTTTAAATTTTTTTAATTTTTTTATATTTAATATAAAAAAAGGTTTTTTCAAGTTTAGAAGCTATTATTCCGACAGGAAATTTTATTTTCTTCACATATATTTGCTAAAAATGAATATATGTAGTTAAGTAGGTATCTAAAGACCTCAAAGTACCCAAAGCTGTAAATAAATCTGTACAGTGTTTTTTTGCAATTTTAGGTTTTTGCGGATGTTTCCAAAAAGGGTTTTTCACGATTCCACGGAAACCGGCTGAAAATGGAAAGTCCCAAAAATAAGTTTCTTACGAGTATCTGTCAGAATATGCGACTTAGAGAACAAACAAACTGTTAAAACAAAAAGTTAAGATCACCTTGAAATCTACAAAAATGGTCTTTACATATTTTTCGCAAAAACTGCCGTCGAAAAATTCATAACGTTCCACACTGGATAGATAGCCCGAAATGGCAAAAAATGCAGATGGGCAAAACAACTTTTTATCAAAACGCAAGAAAGATGGAGAAGGAAATTTTCTGGGATCATTGAACACTTGCTAAGGTCTTATAAAAAAGAAATGTTAATAACAAACCGTTTTTTCAAAAACATCAATAAATTAATACTCTCAAAATATTGTGAAAAAAAAATTTGACCGCTTTTTTTAATATTTTAGAAAAATCACAATGGACCCAAACTCATATGCAATGATAGGTCCCATTCCGATGAACTTTTGAATGATTAAAAAAGTAAAAAATTATTGGGAGTAATGGAACAATTTGTTCGACCACTTTTTATGAGTTGACAGCATAGATAGAGAAAGATTTAATTTTATAAAGAATCGAGCTGCGCCCAACATTTTTTGTTTAATTTTTGGGGATGAATGCAATGCATAGTTTGTACTTACTGTTAAATGATAATCCAGGAATCAATCCGTCACTTTACACACTTGGCACTGCCTTACCATTTTAATTTATTAAAAGTTATTACACAAAACTGAATTTATACAACAGTTGTTTCAAAATAACCCGAGAAACATTCAGACTAAAAAAGCCATATTGAATGTTAACTGTCGAGAAAGCCGAAGGCCGGGGGCCGAAGTATGGTAGTACGTCTCTACGAAAAATGCACTGTTGTCGCGTTGCTTTCGCCTTTATTAGTTTTTTGTCCAATAATAAAATAGTATTTTTCATTATTACTTTTCGTAATACTTTAGTAATCAAAAAACAAATATTATTCACAGTTTAAAATACAATAGTAGAGTTAAATTTTGATGTTACAGTATAAATTGGGTTAAATTTAATCAATATCCTATCAAGTAAATGAAACAGAACGATACTTTTTGGGCGCCGCACGACAAAAAAAAGCATCGTAATAAGCTTTTTCCCCGGGTTTTGGGGGATTTTATTGTTTGACAGAGGTTTATTTACCGCTTACAAAAATTTTATAATGTTTATTATTTTGATGCCACGCTTATGCCAAAAATCGATGCTTTCTCCAGTTAACCAACAGCTCTTTAAAAAACCAGAAGATGCGGCATTCTAGCGGAGATCGGCACCCGGGAAAAAGGGGGGATTTTTGGGTCCCGTTATCTGAGAACTTCGATTTTTTCCAAAAAAGGGGAAAACCATTTTTGTTATAAAAAAATTTCCCCAATTTCCCGATTTTTGGGCAGATATCCCGGGAAAAAAAACCCTTTTTTTCGCCTTGGGGGGCCATTTACCCCTTTTTCCCACCTGTTATGATAAACTTTTTTTTTTCCTCAAAAGCCCCCCCGAATATCAAAAAGCCCACAAGGAAAACTGTACATATTTATTTACAGCTTTGTCCCTTCATTTACTGGAATAATGTCGAGATAATCTGGAATTTTTTAAATTATGATAAATGGACCCCCTTCTAAAAAACGCAAATCTAAATTTAATACTACTTTGTTTTTCTATTTAGGCTCTTCAAAACCATATTCAATCATAAAATATCTCTTAGGAATGTATTCTTTATTAAATGATAGTCATTAGCCTATTTAAAAGTATTACAACCAAATAATATCTGTGGGTATTGGTCACTTTAAACAGCAAACTGTCAAATTAGAGCAGTTTTAATTAAGGTAATTGAATGATCACCGCAGTCTTTTTTCAACAAACTCATATACATTAACATCCCGTCAAATAAAATAACATCGTTTTGGTTAGTTTTTACCTTAATATATTTGTGAAGGTCGAAATCATTTGAAATTAATTCTCTTTTGAATAATATAAGGCAAAAGTGAGGAAATATGTAATCTTCCCACGGTCTGAGGTAACCTGCAACATAAATAGTGGATTCTTTTACACAAAGAAAAAATACACAGGTTGTTTTCTAAAATAAAGAATGCATAAATATATGCATAAATAATTGTATACAGGGAAAAATAGAAATATTTTAGGGACCTAAAAAAAATATGAAAGTTCCTATTCTCAACCGTAACATAAAATACAATTCATCATAGTACCTCGGTTCTGATGTTTTTTTTTTCCACCAAATTTTTTTTTTTCATAATTTTTTTTAAATAAAAATGTGATCAATTTTTTTAGGTAACTTTATTTTAAAATGAATAGTAAAATAATATACAGGATGTCTCATTAAAAAAATTGTATTATATTTTAAAACAGCAATTGATAAAAAATAAGCACGCTACTAAATTAAACGTAAAATTCTACATAAACTTGCTTTTAACCTTGTATCTCCAAGACCATTTAAGGGCCGCAATCTTTTTTTCACCCCTGTGTTTTTCGAAACGATTCGAAAATTAAACACTGCTTTATTTTTTACATTCCCAAATACCCAAAACGTAGAAAAGACCACCCATACATATAAATAATAAAATGCTCCTTTTTTGAGCAATTGAATAAATTTTTTTAATTTTTTTAAATTTATATAAGAGTGAAATCTGTTTGCTTCGATTGGAAAAAAAAACACGAAAATTAACTAAAATATTAACCAGATAATAATTTTGAATATGTAACCCTATACAGATGTCATCACAATTTTTACAGGGTCCAGGCATGTTTTATACTAGATCCTTTTAAATAAAAGATAGAGAGGGCAGTTGGGCATGTCCCCCATTTTTGGAAAATTAAGGCCTCTTAGTTTTTAATATAAACGAAAAATTTAAAATCTGTATTTTTTTTTTCTCGTCCCTGTATTTCGATTATTTGGAACTTATAGAAAAGGTAAATACGGATTCTTAAAAATTTTTTACGTAGAATTCAGTGACGCTAGTTTTTTACCCCCGAGCTATTTGAGATATTGACCAAACCCCTTTGTTATTTTTAATGGAAACCAATTAAAAAATTTTATCTTATTGCCTCTTAAGAGCTTCAAACATGTCCATAATTATTTAAGAGGGGACCTGAAAATATGGATTTACGCAGAGGCCGTCAAAATTATAAAAACCCCATTTTAATTTTAAATACTTTTTGTAGTAGGGGGTTGGGCTAGACGTTCCGCATATAAGAATACATTTGGATCAAGGATAGCAATGACGGAAAAAAAATAAATGCCTTATCATATTTTTTTTAAAAGTAATTATTGCCATATACAATTTTGTACTTTTACTTTCCCCATGTAGTACACATAGTGTGTAAAAAAAAGATTATGGCAGAAAAATAAATTTAAAATGAAAACACGATATCATGGGTTTTTTTTATCCAAACAACGAAAGATGCGAGAAGCCTGGGGCCATTTCGGTAGGGAAAAATTTAATAGTTAAGGGAAAAAGAAAAAAAGTAAACCTATTATTTATTATTTCATTAGTTATCCATTCTCATTTTTCGTAGATCCAGGGAAAAACAGCAGCCAGATAAAAGGGAATTTTCAAAAATCAGCCAATTTATCGAGTATATCTTTCAACAAACCGGCCAAAGCTCCCAAAAAAGGGGGAAACAGGCAGACGAAATAAATGTGCCCTGTTAGGAAATCCATCCACGCCGCAGAAAAGTGTATGGGGTGGGGTAAAATCAAGAAACCCCAATTAAAAAAAGATAAATTCAAACCCTACAAATATAAAATTTTTTTTCCCAATTAACCACCCCAAACGTAGGATGATTTCGCAACTGGGAACTAAATGATGCAGGACATAGACATGGGAAAAGGGGGGTGGGCCGCGGGTCGACGAGGCTTTTTTTAACAGCGAGGTCCCGAACCGAATTGGAAAAATATATCTCAAAAAACCCCATGTAATTTATCCGCGAACCCCAAAGGGCGCTTTCGATTTAGCGTATCATGCTTTATTCTTAACACTAAAATTAAATATTTCATTTACGAAAGGACTATAACAGCAAATAGGTACCTAGGTATAATCCAAAATGCCTTGATGGAAATATTAGAAGATGTTCCTCTCGCCCATGTAAATAATATATATTACCAGCAAGATGGCGCACCGAGTCATAACTCGTTAAGAGTAAGGAAATATTTAGAGGCCGTTTTCCCCAATAAATGGATTGGTACCAATGGACCTGTCAGGTGGCCACCAAGGTCACCTGACCTTTCTGTATTAGATTTCTTTTTGTGGGGGTATATAGAAAATCATATTTATAAGAATCAGTACCAAAACATCGATCAACTTCGAGAAGCTAACCACCACACATTTAGGCTTCTGTAGGGACGACCGATGATTCTTTTGAATGTTTTACGAAGAATCAGAACAGTGTGTCAAAAGTGCCTTGATGGAGAGCAGTTTGAACAATATGTGTGACCCATTACATTAAAATAAAAAATGAATAAATGTTACTGGTTTTATTACTTTTTTAAAACATAGCCACAACCGACTACAAAAAGTATTCAAAATATTATTAAAGTGTTTTTTGATATTTACGGCCACAGCCTACTGCGTGGAAATCCATATTTTTACAAAAAATGTGAAATTTTTACCTTTTCCATAAAAATAATGGTGGACAATTATATATTTTTGAGAAGCTCTTAAAGAGGCGAATGAGATAAGAAAATAATATACAGGGTGTTCCATTAAGAAATTACTAAGTTTGGTCAATATCTCAAAATGCATAGCTCTTGTCAAAGTCAAGAATTTTAAAAATACGTTACTTTTTGAAGTAGTTTTATAATAAGGTTTTCATCAGAAGAACGGCTTCAAATTATATTATATGCTAAAAATGATATGATATATCTATTTCTAAACCAAGCAGCAAAATTACAATGAACGGAAAAAATTAAAATACAATACGAGGTAAAATATGGTGGTAATAAGAACACTTATAAGAAAAAAATATAATATTACCAATAATTTAAATGTTTCATCTGACCCCCGTTATTTTCGAAACATGATCTATAACCTCTCCTTAGGCTTTCTAAGCTCGCCGATATTATTTGAGGTTCTTGGTTAAGACGATTAATTTCCTTTACAATTTTTTCTCTCATTTCTTCGGTGTTTGTGTTCCCATTTTGGTAAACGACAAGTGATCCCATAGAAAAGTGTCCAAAATTGTAATATCTGGACTATTAGGTGGCCATCTAATAGTGCCCTAACCAGAGGCGCCGGGTTTTTAAAATTCCCGTGGGTGCTCCATCTTTTTTAATGACATACCTAGCTACTTCCCATAACGTCCAATCCACTGATGATTGATACTGCACAACTTGACGAACCGCATGGGGCGGCACTCCGACTTGTTGCCAAATTATTTGGCGATACGTTTCGAGTGGCAATTCTTCTAAAATGTCCTTAATATCGTTTTCAAAAAATTGAGATATCTTTCTCCAGTTAAGGATCCCTCCTAGAATATTGACCTGACAATTCTATTGTTAAGCACACCACACCAGGCATGAAGAGAAGACATCCCTTGGTATTTAATCTTTTGAAATTTCCTGGGATTTTGTCCTGTCCAGCTGTGCGTATTGCGTCGGTTAAACATTCCCGATGTAGTGAACGTAGTTTCATCCGTCGAAAGAATCTCGTTTGAAACAGGGTAGGATCATTATCTTGTTCATGGATTAAAATTTGGGAAACAAATTGAAAGCGAAGTTCCTTTTGTTTACGTGTTAAATGCTGCAATGGAAGAACGTGATATGGAAGATACTTAAAATATTTCAGTGTTCTCTGAACGGTCGCATAGGTTACTCTTCTTCTTGCACGGCCACACCTCAAGTCTCTAACTGCGTCAGTAATTGACTTCATGGGATACAAAGTAAAATAATTTAAAACAGCTCGATCCCGGTTTCTGTTTCTCATTGTGGTCCTCTTTTTAATATGTAACGATTTTGTTTCTTCGAATAAGACCTTGAGTTTAAAAATCGTTTTTACTGATATATTTCGGTGGAAATTTGCAACATATCTTTGTTGTGTTTCCTTGGCGTTTTCTTCACATTTATAATAAAGAGTTATAATTTGAAGCTGTTCTTTTTATGAAAACCTAATTATAAAACTACTCAAAAAAGTAATAAACGTATTTTTAAAATTCTTGACTTTGACATATAAGCACCTGTAACCTGTGGCAGCCATGTTTTTTAGGTGAAACTATCCTTATAGTATCATGCAGTTTTTAGACAATTGCAACAGAACCGCAGGAAATAAACCCAGCAACCCCTATACCACCGAATGTCTCGTGAAAATCTCTATCTATTAATATAAAAATATACGGGGTATTCACTCGTGCTGTAACTCTTTTGTTTTTGTTTCAAATGTTTTTCTGATTAGATTATTGAATTCTACGGAAAAAAATACACGAAATGGCCATATTCGTTTTTTAAAACAGTACATATAAAATACAATAAAGCCCTGTTTACTTTAAAATGAATAATCCTGTACCATGGATTTTTTCACTTGGGTGATGTTTTATTTTTTAATATTTTGCCTTTGAGCACAGCTATAAGATAATACTGAAATATTTTCTCCTAAACATATTATTTATAGATGTAAGAACACCTATTATTAAAAGATATATATTTTATTCCTGTCGTGGCTTTTAAAATATCAAATAAGGAAAATACATCAAGATTAGAATAATTTTTATTGCATGCGAAGTATGCCAAACTAAAATTCTAAATGTGGCTATAGGTAAAAGTTCGTGAAATACATTTAAGTATTTGTGGTATTAAACATCCCATCGAATGGTTTGGACTGAACTTAAAGGTCAACGAAAATAAACGTGAGAACGACATACTTGCTATTCTTAAAAAAGAATACTTTAAAGACTTTATCATTGTCGACTTGTAACTGTAGCAAATATCTTAATTTAAAATATTAGGGAAATAGATTAGTAAAAAAAAACGTTAAGAGCAAGGTAAGTCACAAATCTCTCATAAGCTTGTAATTTTTAAATCTCAGCCTGGGTCTGGATTCTTGTAAAAGCTAAATGTAACTTTAGAAAATTAAGGAGTTTATCCATGATCTCATAATAGTGATAAATCTTCCTAAATGGCTCCACCGCTTTAATTTTTTGCCCAGTTTATTTTACTTTTTAATAACAAAAAAATAATGTATGTATATTAAGTATACATTAGTGAAAAGACACATAAAAATATGATCTTTTGATAAGCCCGGCGCCCTCGGTGCCTAGTACTTAGACTATACATACAAACAAGCCTTTCTGAGCCTCTAGTTTTATTTTAAAAATATCTAAATGGTTATAGTTATTTTCCTAACAAGTGCGGAAAGTGACACTTTTCCGCACGCGGCTGCCGTTACACGAACAATGCGCAGCGGGTTCGGTAAGAACAAGAGCGAAAAGTTACTTTCCGCAATTTGGAAACAATATTTTCTGCAAGCGAGAGGAAAAACCAACATAATTTTAAAGATTTATGATTAAAATATTATTTATTAACAAATAAATTTAAACACTAATTATTATTTTTTTTGCGAAAAATGTTGCAGAGGACCGGCGAAAGCTATGCCCAGTATACAATTCCGGGTTAGGAACTTTGAGATAGACCGCTATTTCCGATGGCATTTTTCCGAAGGTAATAATGCCGATACATTGTACTGTATACACTCCGTGTTTATAGTTCACAAAAAATCGCGTATTGGTGTTGTCGGCTTTCTTAAACTGGCATACTTTCTATATAGATTCAAAAATTTTTCATTTTCGGCATCTCCAGAAGTGACAAAGCTGGGATGTGTATTAATACTAAATTTCCTTGGTCTTCAATATGGTCCAGACATATTTTTGTTAACTCCTCTTTACGACAAGCGCCCGCTAAGCCAAAAATCGTAGCCAGTTTTATATGTAAATAAGTATCATCTGGCGCTTCATCCATAAATTTCAATATTTCTTTTTTTAAAAAGACTTAAGCCTTTTTGGTTCTAAAACCAACGCTTTGTTTTTTAAGGTGACTTTGAAAAACTTGCTTAAATCGATGTTCTTTCTTAACTTAATGATACATTTTAGCATTTAGAGTATTTAGAACGTAATGTATTGGGTTTACATGTTTTTGATAAATAAGAGAAAAGAAAAATCTCTTCTTTAAAATACTTCACACCCTTACTTTGACACCAGCTCTCAAACATAACAAATTTTTTCATACCTGTGACGAAATTTCATGGGCAGGAGATCTATACTTGCTATTTCTGCTGCTTTCATAATCGATGCTGGTAAATCGTCGTCAGAATCCATTGAAAATGCTTCTCCAATTTGGTTGAAAAATGCGTGACAAAAAAATAATTTTTGATAAATGCATAAACGATTAGTTGGTGGCTATGGATTTTTTGATAATTTATATGGAGTTATTAAAAATATGTACATACATTTGGTAAATTAGGATTATTTTTTTTATACATGTTATAAAAAGACTGGAAAATTACAGCAAAATTCAGTTTCTTCAAATATATAAGTATTATAAACAAAATTATGCATTATTTATGTTTCAAAAAAAACCATTTTCGCACTAGTGCGAAAAAGTGCTATTTTCCGCACGTAGATTAGTGCGGAAAAGTATAGTTTTCCGCATGATTGTAGAAAAAATAGTTTTCATTTCTATGTAGTCGTACCTAAAAAGAATAATTGTCCAAACATTCTCAACAACAAACTTATTTTATAAGGCAAATAGTTTTACGAATATACAGGAATATAAAAAATGTCCCAGAAGTAAAATTATGGCTTTCTAACGTGATTCTGTATCTAGATGTAGATAAAAACCTTATGTATGTATACAGCTCTGTCCTCTACGTTCTTAAGATGTCACAAGCCGTTGGTACAAAAGGTACCAGCTAAAAGCAAAATGGTAAAATTAATATATTTAAAAATTTAGAACATTTTGAAAATACAAAATAAAAAAAATTAAACAAAATCTAATATACATATACATTTTTTTACCGTAATAAATGATTAATACTACTCACATGTCAAATCGCAGCAGGGAGTTTTTATTAGATAATCACCGGAGAGAAGTTAACATTTTATAAATTAATATTTGGCAATTGTATTGTAACTAAGTCATTATTCTTGACACTTTTTGGTAACTTTAAATAATGAATATGTCTAAATTTATTGACGAAACTATTTTTTAAGTTATTTTTGGTAAAATGTTTATTATTTACTTTAAAAATGTTATCTTAATCTTATTCCTAGCTTTTATACCCCAATTACGGGTTGGAAAAAAAATGATTTCTTGAAAAATATCGGGTTTTTTGATCTTTAATGTTTTTTTGCATGGATAGAGCAAAAAAAGTCACCACCAATGGCGCCAATTGTTTAGGATGGATCGCAAAAGTGCAAAATCAAGACAGCGCTGTTTTGCAAATCCTGTTAAAACAAAAAAAGTCACCACCGATATAAACAACACACAACGGGCGAATCCACATTATTTTCTATTTTGCGACCGAACAGCACAGCAAAATCAAAATTAAAAGTACTATGAGGGAAAAAATATCAAATACTGATCCAAAAAGATTAGCCAAAGATTACCTTTAAATTCTTAGACTACAAAAAAAAACGATGCCGGTATTTCCGATGTTGTAGAACAATTTAAAATATTAGAAATCCTTTTGGCGAAATTTATTTTAACTTAAAACAGATGTCAAAATTTAAAAAGCGGTACGAACAGTGTATACCCGCACATCATTTGCTTGCATGTCTTCTTGAGCCAACATAATCGCAGCAAAAACAAACATTAACAGAAAAAGAAAAACTTATTCAAATAGTGATTTACTACCACTGATCGTAAAATCTCTTTCCAGATCAGAACCATTCACTGACATTATGTTATGAGTTATGATATTCTCAAAAATGTAAAACCCTTAGACTAGTGGAAATCGTTACCAAACATACCCATTATTCAAAAAAAGTTTCTTGTCATTGGACAGTTATTTTGTGCTGCTGCTTCCTTGGCATAAGTTGAAAGAATATTTTTAACATTTGGTTTGGTCCACTTCAATCTTAAAAATCGACTAGAAACCAAAAAAGCCAGTAAATTAGTTTTTCTGTACAAATACTACAACTAGTTAAATATAATAATTCAAATATTCTTCTTTAATTGCCTTCTTCTCAATGGAGGTTGGCAACCATCAACTGGAAAAAACTCTGTCCTGTGCTCAACGGATAATCGTACTGGCCTTCCCTATATCAAATCACTGACACAGATTTCGCAGCCAAGAGAACTTTTTACGCCCGATGCCTTGAAGTCCTTCGATTTTTCCATCAGCGATTAGCTGTAGAAAACTATACTTGCTGTTTCTAAAAATATGGCCAAAATAAGATGCTTTTCTTTGTTTTATCGTAGTTAAAAGTTCTTGTTCTTTATTAATTCTCTCGTGTATCCCATCATTTGTCACTCGCTCGGTCCATGATATCCTTATTATTCGTCGGTATAACCACATCTCAAAAGAATCCAAACATGATATGGTCCGTGCCGTCAGCGTCTACTCCTTAACTCCGTATAACAGTGTAGACAGTACATACCGTTTGGTTGCTCGCCATCGAGAAGTCAGACTCAGGTCCCGGTTGTTAAGTAATATTTTCATTTTAAAGAGGGTACTATTTCTATTTTATTAATAATTTTTTCATAAGAATCCCATTTGTCATTTAACCAGCATCCCAGGTATTTAAATCTTCTTACTCAGAGTTTATTAATCTAAAGGGGGTTATGACATCCGCCATATTGAAAAACTCTTGTGTGACGTCAAGAAGGGTCCATTTCGGCCATGTTGGATTTTATGCCGGACAGTGGCGTAGAATTGAGGTGGAAAAGAAAAACTGCTTTTATACCGACGAACAAAATTTATACTTCAAAAATATAAATGTAATTCAATTAAGTATTGAAATTAAAAATTAAAGCGACAACACGACGATGGCGTACCTTTTCAATGGTATCTACTACATTAAATATTTTAAAAAATGAGAAAAAAATTGAAATGTAGAAAATACTGATGATTGCTAATTTGTTATAATTATGAGTATTTACTCTATTTTTAAACACACGATATTGAATTATTAACACGTTTTTTTCTTTAATAATACCCACCCATATTACGACGTTTATAAAATTTTATGAGCAAGTAAAGAAGTTTGGGATTTTTAATTATTTTTTTATCTTGGAACAGTCCGCGAAGGCTGAGGTCTAGTATGAACGCCCCGTGGGTGGCTGAAGTGTGGTAAGAGGGAGTTTATTCACAAGAGACTTAAATTCTGCAGGTAGTAGGTTCCATAGTCTTGACACTCTAGGGATGAAGGAACGAAGAAAGCGGGAAGTTCGGGGCCTCTCTAGCTGAACTGTTAAAAGATTCATAAAAGTTGCATTACGTGTTGCTCTGCTGGAAGCTGCCAGAAAAGAAATTATACTGGCCAACTCGTCTAAGCAGAAGCCATAAAAATACCTATAGAAGAAAGACAGGAAGGAAGCTTTTCTGTAAGTGCAGTATCAGAAATGAGCTTTTACAAGCTATCTTGAAGATCTTTGTAAGATTACAAAATATACAACTCCAAATCAGATACTGGAAGCCATAGAAAAATTAACTTTTTTTTTTAGGAATTTATGACGCTGTTTTTGTATTACTGCATAAATATATAAACTTGTCTATTAATCCTTAATTTATTTTATTTTAAAAACTAATTATGTTACTACACGACTAAACACTACCAAAAACAATATAGTAAAAACAGTTAAAACCAATAAAATATCAACTCTGTACACAAATATTTTCAACTGTAAAAATAACCCCATATAAAAACTTCGACTTGTGGCACGACTCTGTCCACAGCTGAGAATGCTAGTAACTTTTAGAGTTACCCGACAGGGCCGCCAACATGAGCGACCCTTTTCACACCCCATTCTCGACGATGTCATAACCCCTTTAGATTAATAGACTCTGCTTCTTACTCTTTCTATGTCCTGATCTTTTATCCGGATGTTATTATTGGGTTTACCATTCACCCTTATTCCCATCTCCAAATCTTCCAAGGCCTCTTGGATATAGATTCAAAATATAAATTAAATAAAAGTTACGACAATATGCATCCTTGTCTGACGCCTTTAAGGATTTGTATGCCCGACGTCATACTTTCGATTTTTATATGAGCTGACTGGTTCCAGTACGAGTCTTTGATAATCCTTATATCCCTGCCATCTAACCCAATCGGTTTAAGTAAAGATATTAGTTTATCGTGTCTTACGTTGTCAAATGCATTCCCATAATCTATAAAACATGCGAAGACATTTCTTTGCTGATCGAGGCATTTTTGAGTTAGCACTTGCATTGAGAACAAAGCATCTCGGATTCCCAGGCCATTTCTAAAGCCAAATTGGGTTTTACTCATGTCCTTATCAATCTTTCTCCATAGCCTAGAGTGCAGGATACGCAGAAATACTTTTAGTGTATGACACATAAAACTTATCTTATAAGACGGTACTCATTGCATCTTTTGGAGTTATTTGGTAGTGTTTCAAATGTGGATTGCAGCTATTGCCTAGGTATCTCTCCAGTATTGTAAATTCGATTAAACAATTTAAGCAGAAGATTAATATTTTTATTGTCTAGCAGTTTTAATATTTCAACATTTAAATAATCGGGACCGGTAGCTTTTTAATTTTTAGTTTCTTCAAGGCCTTAAGTAATTCTTCCTTAATTATTTCTGGCCCGTCTAAGTCACTATCCAATAATTCAAATAGTTTTAGTTTTCTTTCAAAGTTAATTTTGTACCTGTTAGAAAAAAAATTACACTGTACTGTTTTTTATGTTTTGTCTACTAAAGTATTTTTATATAAATCTTTTAGTGTATTTTATTAGCTATAAGGATATTAAGATTAAAGAAGTTTGTTACTAATGTTACAAATTTTTGAAAATAAAATCTTACTCATAATTTAGATTTTTTTGTCTTTAATATTGTATTTTAAAAATCCTGATATTTATCATTATTTAAATAAAAAAAATATCAAATGATTTAAATCGTGATTTAAATTATATGATTTAATTCCTTTCAAGCCTGTAAGTAATAAAAAACAAGGACTGGTTAGGTTTTCTCTCTAGATTAGAAAACAGGTAGTAACTCAATGGCTTTTTAACAACGTAACAAAAAACATTTTTTCTTAAAATATTTTTTAGTTTTTTTATCTTTGGTCTTACTACACCTAAAATAACAATGAAAGGTCGATGCCAGACAACAGGAAGGTGCGTCGGCCCATAAAAATTGGGAAAGTTTTTCCCGAGGCATAATTATTTTAGGTTTGTTTCTAGTAAATTATTTGGCCTACTAATCCAAAAAACAAAAACAAATTTTATGTTCAATTTGATGAAATATGCAAATTTTATAGACATTTGATCCGAGTTTTTGAAATGTATCCTATTACAACACTTCGAATGTCAATCCTTTAAATTGATAATTTAGCTTGGGAAGTTAAAAATTGATTTACTTTATATCCGATAAAAAATGTACGATCCCTGTACAGTTACATTTTTTGACTTTCTTTATAATGAAAAAAATGACAACCATGTCTTTTTTCCTGTAGAATTTGAAAGAATACTTAAGCAATTTCTTTAAATTAAAGCAAATGAGATAGGATATGTAGTTAACGTTGATTTTAATGAGATCTTTTATTTATTGGCTTGTTTTTGATGGATCACTTTTTTCATTTGTTTCAGTAACAAGGATTTTTATAATTTTTTGGTAATTACAAAATTTAATTATAAGTTTTACTTATTCTAATAAGTATTAAAAGTATTAATTAACTTTAGAATTTGACAAAATACATATTAAATTTGTATGTTTTTAAATTTCATATATATTTTCCTTTTTTTCGTTTCACACATTCTTCATATAAATTAAAATATTTTTCTTACTAACAATGGACATGAAATTCTATTTATTAAAACGCATCGAAAAAAATAAGACGCTTTTAAAAACGAACCCCTAATTAAAAAAATGCAAATGTAATGTCGTATCTATTTTGTTTTAGTTATTAGATTCTACGGGATAAATCCATAAGATTGATATTTCATAGATACATGGTTTTTCCATATAATATGGTATGCTTTTATTATTTAAAGGAATACGAAAAAATTGTTAATACAAAAGTTTTGGGGTTTTTTTATAAAGATTTTAGATAGGACATTAAAAAACGAACTGATAATCGGGAAGTAGAAAAATCGAAAATAATATATATTTTTTTAATGGAACACCCTGAATTTTATTAAAAGTATAAAATCTTCGCGTTTTTCCTTTTAAAATGTATAATATGTCTTTGTTTGGATAAACAGTTTTGTAACAATTCGACTTTAAATTTTTATTTTACATGCAATGGAGCGCCCCTCCTTGGGTTTAGAAAGCCGTGAAAGTCAAACAGAACTTCTATCTTGGATCTCGCTTGGCCAAGATATATGAAATATGCTAAAAGCAAAACTCGGGAGCTTCAACTGTACTGATTTAACAGAAAAATCTTTTATCGTTAAATAGGTTTAATAAATAATGTATAAAATTGGGTCAAATTAAAATTATTATTTTAATAGTTAAAATAACTTTAATCCATTTGAATATATTCTTATGGGCACTCATTTTTTTTTCTTTAAGATAAAAAACGCATGCTTCGAAGATAGCACGAAATAAGGTACAAAAATTTTCAGTATTAAATCAGAAGCTCAATTTTAGCACGGAATTAGGAACAAACTAAAGATTCAGCAAAATAAAGATTATTTCTATATTATAAAGACTACGACGCAAAATAATGTCCTACAATTATCTTTTAATATAGGTCTATAAAATAAAACAGTTTTCATTTCTAGCACCATCCTCAAAGTAGAATATGCCTTAATTTGCCGTAATATGGTACATTTTCCTTATACATATTAATAAGAGCGATTAATGGTCAAGGTCATTAAACGATCGAGCCTAACGAGCACGTTAAGGGTTGAGATAATTAATCGTCAATGAGTGCTAGAGTTAGTTTTCGGCGATCATTTTGTTATTAAATTGTGGACATCACAATTTTTCTTGATTTTTTTTAGATGTATTTTAGCTATAAGCAACCAACATGACAGATGTTTTAATGGTCGTTATCCGAATAACAAGCTTGTAAATGGACTTAATGTTCGTTTCATGTATTATAACTGTTTTTTAAATGAAAATTACGCAATAATGAGGGTTATTAATGAATTATTTTGTATAGGTTAATAATACTCATAAATAAACAATTGCCTTAAAAAAATTAATTCATTATTATTCTTTGCATAAAAGTGTATGTTTATCTTTTTAATTCTGTCAGATATTGGTTTAAATATTTTTTTCACCTTGCACAAAGTGACATTTACATAGTTTTCTAGGGTTGAGCGGATGAGCTAGCGAGACAGGGATCATCCACACCATACTTTGGACCAGAACCTGCCCTTGAAGTGACCAAAACCACAGCACGAAGGCAAATCAGGTAATGGATCCGAAACAAACACGAGGAATACTGGGGAAACCTCAATAGAATTAGACATGGAGAAAGCTTCATAAGCTGCTCATCCATATAAACTAGTCAGACAAAGTAGAAAAAGACTTCGCATAACAGTAGGGTTGCTAACAGGGCACCATAACCTAAGAGGACACCTACACAAGATAGGCTCATACAAGTTGCAGAATGTGCAATGAGGGGGAAGAAACCATATCCTGTGCGAATGTGAACCATTAAATCACAAAAACAGGCATTGTTTGGGCAACCGAAAATGAGCCCACAGGAATATATCAACCAACCAGTCTCGGGGTTATACAGACTTGTAGAAGGAACAAGACTAATGGGAGGATTGGTATAACAAATAAGGCGAGATTAAATAAATAAATAAATAAATAAATAAATAAATAAATAAATAAATAAATAAATAAATAAATAAATAAATAAATAAATAAATAAATAAATAAATAAATAAATAAATAAATAAATAAATAAATAAATAAATAAATAAATAAATAAATAAATAAATAAATAAATAAATAAATAAATAAATATATATATAAATTAGGCACAAAAAGTCCGAGTGGCTGCGCTGCCTCCGGTAGTGAATCAAGACGGCTCCCAGGGAAGAAGAAGAAGAAGAAGAAGAAGAAGAAGAAGAAGAAGAAGAAAATATCTTTATACATACTGTTTTTTTCTTACCAAATTAAAATTGTTTACTTTTAAAAATGTTTTATTTGCAAAGGGACATTTTAGGCTTTTTCTGTACATTTTTTCTGAAATTTAAAGAGACCCACAATAAAAAAAGGTTTTCTATGGTAAATATCTTTAATATTAAAAATGAATATGTAATTTTCTTGTTTGAACAGATTCTTTACTATTCAAGAATCAAAACGAGATCAAATCGTTTTGACCTAGATTCCCAACAACTTCTGCACTATGCACTGCACATCTTGCGTTAGCCATCTGATATTAAAGACATCGCATTGAATGTAATGCACCATAAAAGGTCTTAAAAAATGCAAAATCCTGTCGTTTTGTAATGATATTGTCTTTTACGTAACATCAAATTTTTTGCACGAATAACTTTAAACTTTCATCATTTTAGTAGTTAAAAAATAAATATTGGGAAATCAAGTTCATAAATTTAAATTACTGCCAGTTAGAAAAAAGCATTAATTTGATTGCATATTTTTCATACACATAATTTTTTTTTATTAAGTTTAAGGATCTAATCTTTGTGGCTGACTGCAGTTAATTAAAATATCCCGCCTTTATAACAAAAGAAAAGAAACAAAAATTAAAAAAGTAAGACACAGAAAAAAAACTTATTATAGCAAAAATACAACTAACAAATAACTTAGTCGTCATATAGCAGTGTGCAGTTTGATTTTTAAAGTAATATTTTGTGTGAATGTTTAGGGAAATATATGTATTTTACATACCATACCCTAGTTTAATAAGCTTTCACTTTAAATAATCTTTACTCATAAAAATGCGAAATAGTTCAGGGGGGGATTTACGCAAAGGCTAAGTAGGCTGAAGCAACGAACTCAAGGACTAGAATTAACGCAACGCCAGTTTGTAGGCAGGGTGTTTGGTATAGTGGTCTGTTTGTTTTTGTTTTGGAAAAACGTAAACAAATTGCCAGATCTCAAAAACCAAAATCAGGAAATTACCTTGAAAATGTAATAAAATTATTAAAAAATAATGGTTTTTGTGTTAATATAGGCGACATCGATTTAAATATAAACATTTATTAATATGACTGTTCCAAGCACCAGCAATAATGTTAATTTGGACAGCTGCTGCATTCGTTTAATAAAAAATGATAGTAAATCAGGTGTTGAACGGCACTCCAATATCATTTTATCTCTTTCTAGTAGGTTGTATTATTCAATAACTCGTTTTGATCAACAGCAATCGAATTATCCATTTGGGCATCTAAAGTAAATGTCATGTCGGTCTGTCACTTCAGATAATAAACAAAAATAGTTTTCCGGCTTTAAAATTAATTTTTAATAATAAAGAATCATCGATTTATAAAAATGTAATTTATGGGGCAATGCCATAAACATTGAAAAAGTTATTATTTCCGGAGTGAATGTATTTAGTGTGTTGTTGTGCCGTGTGTTTACAAGAACTATCCCTCCTTGCCCCCTAAACATATTAATGCCAAACAAGGTTTGTTTACTTTATTTCTATCCAAAAATTTGTTGGGCTAAAGCCTAGGGCGGCAAATTCAGGATTAATTAAAAAAAAATGTAAATTTTAATGTAAATATAATAATTAATGATTTTGCAGAAAAAAGATTTAAAAAAAATGTTAGTATAGGGCTATAATTAAATAACATATAGTTCAAAAAAGACTGTTCTGTTTTTTCTGTTTTTCTGTATAATTTACTTTGGTTAAATTCGTTTATTAAATTTTGATAAAAATTACTAGTGAAGCTTACATTGTTTTAATGCTAAATTTTTCGTTCTGATATCCAAAAGATGTTCACATATTAGGGCAGCAAAAATATGCCTATGGGCGGCAAAAAGTTGAATCCGGCCCTGGAATTGGATTGTTTATAGTAACAACATGTGTAGGTACTTATTTTGCATCAAATTTTGTAATTCATGCACCATTTGTGTACTTTCTTACTCAACGTATTGTCCATTTGAAAAACATCATTTTGTACCTCACCTTACCTTGAAATACTCCCAAATCCAATTTGCTGCCACTAGGGAAACAGGTTAATGTCTGTAATTAAAATTTTAATAATCCTTATTAAATGTCTTTAGTTAAAAAGGGGACAACTTAATTGATTTTCTATACTACAATTTAAAGTCAATTTAAAGCTTTATTTAAGTAAAAATAAATACGCAAGTTTAATATAATCTATTTTCTTTTTTTAATAATTGTAATTAAAACACATTAGTATTACTAAAAAAATAAAGCCGTTTAATAGCATTTTTGAATTCTGAATATACTATATATAGGTTTTAATTAAACATTAAAGAGAGATTTGACATTAAAAAGAGAACCTTTATAATTATAAAATTCGGGATAAAAAAATTCGATGGGCACCGTTGCTACCATGTTAACAGTAAATGCTGCAACTAAGTTAGAACAAGCTGTGCATTTTTTATCTTGAGACAGTCCAAGAAGGCTGAGGCCTAAGTACTAACGTACCGTGGTTGTCCTTAGTGTGGTAAGAGGGAGGTTATTCACACGGGACGGATTTGGAGGTTTGGTAGGGAAGGGGAAACTTCTGCCGATAGGTTCCATAGTCCGTACACTCTAGGAATAAAGAAACGAAGAAAGCGAAAAGTTAGGGGCCTCTCTAGTTGAACTGAAAAAGGATGCATAAAAGTTGCACTACGTGTTGCTCTGTTGGAAGCGATCAGAGGAGATATTATACTGGCCAGCTTTTTTAAGCAGAAAGCGTGAAAATACCTATACAAGAGCGACAGATCCCCCACACCCCGTCGGTAGGCAAGAGGAGGAAGCTTTTCTGTATACGTGGGATCATTAATAAGACGAACAACTTTTTTGAATGTAATCGAGAATGCAATATGCATTTTGGTATATAAATATTTAAAAATGTCTTAAATAGCTATCCTATAAAATTATTTAATTACATTTTTATAGCTATCATTTAAATTAAAATAATTATAATTAATTATTTAATTAAAGTAATAAAAAAAATAAGTAAAAACTTCTGTTGGTCGATATTTCTCGGAGTGTTTTCCAGGCGAAAATGTACGACCCATTATGGGTCCAGAAATCTGAAATTTACTACATTTATTAAATCAGTAACCAAATAATTAACTTTTTGCTTTCATATAAATTGCTACGTTGTTAAACTCTGTCGCCAACATGCAATAAATTAAATAACATTACCAGAACTAATCATCACCAACCAAAACCACCCAGAACTAACCAAATAAAGTGATGCTGTTATGTTGGTGATAGGAAAGAATAAGGTCAGTGGTTCTGATACAA
>JAHBCN010014448.1:0-22562 GCA_019359885.1 Listronotus oregonensis
TTTGGGCCCCCCCTAATCCCGTAAAAGGGGGTTTTTTAAAAAAATTTCCCAGAAAAGTAATTGATTCTTTTTTTTTTTAAAAAAGAACTTATTTTGAATCAACTAAAAAAAAGAAAAACTGACCCTACAAAAAAAAAAGGGAAAAAAAAATTTAGCATTAGAAATAAAATTAAAAGATTGTAAAAGGGAAAATTTTAAAAATATTTCCATTGACAATAAGCAATGTGAACAAAAGCCCCCAACAACAACAGATTTGATCACCGTATAGCTTTTTCGAACTGTGATATTTCAAAATTAATTTTCAAAGTTTTTTTTTTAAACCATCTTTTTTCTCTAAACTTTTTGTTAAAGATGGTCCCAAGTTCTAAATTAATAATTAAATAATTTTTTTTTTGGGGTTATCCGACAATTAAAAAAGAACGACCTAAAATTAGCTTTCGGTTTTTTTAAAAAAGGGGAAATTAAATTAAACGGAAGCTTACTGCTTCTATTTTTTTAATATAATATAATTTAGAAACACATTTAAAAGACTGTGACATATGATTATATTAATTGTTTTAAAAATTTTTAAATTGTAACCACTTGGCAACGTTGAATTGGCGTCTACCGGAATTAAACCCGTTTCCTCGGTTCTTCATTAATCGTTTAATTGTAAAAAATTTTAAAACTTCCAATAATAAAAATTTTTTTAAAAAAAAAATAGTGACTTCTTATTTAATCTTGAACTTGGACCTCGAACATCACATGGTGACACGGTAAAGTGAAGAAGTTAACCGGTGTAAAATACGCAAAGTGGCAATAAAAAACCCCAGCGCTTTTAACATTTTTTTGAAAAATTTTCGGGGGTACCGTGGTCATTGATAAACAGCGTTGTCGGATCGACTCGTTTGGAGTAAAGCGGGGGTTTTAAAACTCAAAAGTGTATTTTGATAAGTTTTTTTTTTGAGCTTTTGTGCCTGTAATTAAAATTTTGAAATTCTTGTGTTTGGTACTATAACTTATAAAAAGAAAACAACTCCTGAACCTTTTTATTTTAAAAAAGGAAATAATGTTGTAAACAAATTTTAAAACAAAATTTGAATTTTTTTTGACGGGGAAAAAAAATTTAAAAGATGATAAAACAAAAATTGCCTTGTTTTTTCCCCCTAGGCAAAAAAAGGGGGATCCCCTATATTCAACACTTTTGAATATGAAGCTGATTTGATGAAAAAAAATATAATTTATGGGAAAATTTGATAATTTCCCCCCCAAAAAAAAATCTGGTCTGAACACTTTAAGTTTTTAAACGGATATTAAAATGAAAATATAGATCAATTTGTTACCCCCTTAAACAGTTACCCATAATTTTGGGGAATTTTTAAAAGAGATTTTTTAATCTTAGATAGAATTTTTTTGGGAATTCGAATCAAGAATACGGAAAAACTTTTACAATGTGGTTTGGAGTTAAAAAAAGCAATAGATATATCAGATTTTAGGAAAGTATGTGATGACTCAGGGGAAAATTCGAAGTAAATGCAGTCAGGAAGAGCGGACAGTTTTCTGGATACTCAGGAAGCAAGTCAAATGGAAATGAATATACTCAACTAAGTGACGAGGTCAGCAGCAAAAAAAAAGGGGAAATTTTTTTTTTTTTTAAAAAAGGGGGGTTTTTCACCCCAAAGGGGGAAAGGTTCCTGTTTTAATAGATATTGTTCTCTATGTCAAAAAAGGACATTACAGAAAATTTTTTCTAAAAGAGCCGTAATGTTCTAAAATATATGACGAAAATAATAGTGACTCTGATGAAAATGTTTACGGTTTTTGGACAATAGACCATATTAATGGAAGTGCTTGTTCTTTCTTGGAAATTCAGTAGACGGGTTTAAAAAAAAATTCAAATTAATTCTTATAATATAGACCTAAAAATGCCGGGCAAACGGTTTTAAATTTTTAAGTAATAGTGACTTTTTAAAAAAAAAAATTGACTTTAGTGAATTACAACCGGTTTTAGTAAACTTTCTAGCTCCCGGACCAAACTTGATAAATTTTTGGACAAATTAATTTACTGTGCAAATTTAAAAATATCCAAAACTTTACCTTTCTACTTTTTTAAAAATTTTTGTCAAGATCAATTTTAGGATTGTCTGGTTTCTCAAAACTAAATATTATTGTGATTAAAAAATACCGAGACGATTTTGTAAATAACAAGACAATTTAAAAATTTTTCGTGGTTTTTTTTGGGAAACGGTAAAGTTAATAGAAAATTTTCAATAATTTTAAACCCCCATGTTTCCGACTTTTCTGGTGAGAAAATTCCCCCCTTTCTCTTTTTGAAAAAGTCAAAAGGGCAAACTTGATAAAATGGTTTGTGATAAACTAATAGCCCCCGTTAGTGAACCAACTGACTGGCAAAACCCAATTTTGTAGTTCCAAAAAATAAGGGGGCGGATATTAGGATTTGCATGGATCCAGTGTTTTTAAATAAGATATTAAACGGGAAAGGTTTAAAATTCCCCCCCAAAGCCCCCTTTTTTAAAAAATTTTCTGGCGCTAAGTATTTTCTTTGTTAGGGTATCTGCTTTTTTTCAGCTACCCTTAGAATAAAACTCTTTATTATAAAATTTTAAAACCCCTTTGGACGATTTCGTTATTTAAAACCCTATGGTCTAACATGTCCCCAAGTTTTTTGGGGTTTTTTACAGGTTTTTTTGGGAAAAAATTCCGGGAAAATTAAAAATTTTTTATGATATTCTTATTTTGGGGGTTCCATGGAAGAGCATCAAAAAAAATCTTAAAAACTTTTTAGACAAATTAAAAAAATGGCTTGACACTAAATTTAGAAAAATCTAAATTTTGTTTGAAAGGGCAAATTCTTAGGTCATCAAATTATCAAGAGGGCATCTCCCCGATCCTGAAAGGACAAAACCATTTCTAATATCACTTCTCCCCAAAACAGGAAAAAATTTGCCCTTTTTGGGAATGGTGGGAACTTCAAAAATTTTACCCCCTTTCAAATGAGACAAATTTCTTAGAAATCTTTTAAGTGAGAAAAATGCTGGCACTGGTCGGCAAATGAGCAAGCATGCTTTGATAAAAAAAAAAAATTTTTCTTTTGTATCCCCTTCGTTTTTTGATCCCGAAGAAAACAGTGTTGTCAATGCCAGCCCTTGGGCCCTTTTGGGGTATATTTTTCAAGATGGATATCCTATAGAGTTTACGTCTGTGTCCCTAACAGAAACTCAAAAAAAATATAACCATATGAAAAAGTTACTTGCTCTAGTTTTTGGTTGTGAAAAATTTTCTTTTTATTTGGGATGGCATTTCATTTGAAGCTGAAACCCTGATCATCGCCCCTTTTTTTGGTCTTTTAAAAAAACCCCTTTTGATGAAATGTTCCAAAAATTCAACGTTTTTGCTATGAGGTTAATGATATCAATTTTCTCTGAAATATTTTCCCCGGTAAAAATAAAAAATTTCCCCGATGCTTTAAGTAGGGATCCTTTAAAAGAAACAGTAAACACGGGTTTTTTGGGAAAAAATTTTAAATTATATTCATTATCACAACTACTAAAAAAAAAAAAAGGGAAAGTTTGAAAAGAGAAATTGACCCGTCAGTGCTTCAAAAAAAAAGTTTTTATAAATTGGGGGGGGCCCCGAGCCAAACCCCTTTTACCCCCAAAGGTTAAAAAAATTTGGGAAAAGTTCGAAATGATATTTATCTTCACGAAAATGTTTTTTTTTATCAACGAAGATTAGTCATTCCAAAATCGTTAAGAGCGATTTTTTTAAAAATAATACAATCTCATCAAGGAGATTTCTTGAAAAAAGAAAGGCTAAAAACTTTTTTCTACCCTGGATTTTCCCCAAAAATATTGAAAAAGGGGGTTTTTAAAGTGTTTTACCTAAATGTACTCTAAAAGTAATGTTGGGGGGAAAACCCTTAACACCTCTAAGTATCGTTTTTTTTCCCGGAAAAAAAATTGACTTTATGAGGGTTGCGTCCAAAAATTTTTTTGTTATCGTGGACTATTATTCCAAGTTCGCTGTTGTGAAAAAAAATTTTTAAAAAAAACTGCAAGTACTGTTATTTCCCCCAAAAAAAAGTTTTTCTTAACTGGACTTCCATTAAAATTTTTTTTCCCATAATGGACCGCCTTTTAGTTCACATGAATATAGAATTTCGCCAGAAACTATGATATTCAGTTAACATATTCTAGCCCTTTTTACCCCAAAAAATAATGGTATGGTGGACAGAACCATTCAGACTATTAAAGGGTTTTTTTTAAAAGGGGTTTCCAAACAAGAAAAAAATCCTTTTTTGCTCTTCTTATTACAACAGTAAAAAAAATAACACCCAAAACCCCCTTTTGTGCTATTGGGGGGGCGAAAGTTTAGAACTAACTTGCCTATTAAAACTGAACTTTTAACCCCAATTTTTTAGAAAAAAAAGTTGAAAAAATTAAAGAAAATCAGCTAAAAAAACAGTACTATGTTTTGCTCCCAAAAAAAAGTGGTTTTGGTTTGGGGATTTTTTTTTTTCAAGGGGGGAAAAAAACGATGGGTGGAAAAGGGTGGCAAAAAAAAGTAGTAAGTTAAGAAAAATTCGAAGGGGAATATAGAGGGTAATAGGCAACATCTGAGACCCCTTGATTTCCCCGAGATTTTCAGCCCCCATACAAACTGCACCCCCAAGCGCACCTGCCCGACGATGACCAGACTGTTGAAAATTTTACCCCGTGAAATACGCGTCTTCAGGACAGTTTCCCATTAAAAAAAAATGGTCGTATCAGCCCTCCCCCCCCGAGACTTAAATTTTTTATAAAAAAAACTATAATAAAATGATAAAATTTCTGACAATTATATAAAGGAATAATGTTTTTTTTTTTTTTTTTAAAAATTTGGGAAATTTTTCTTTTTAATTTTCCAAAACCAACCCAAAATTTTTTGTATTTCTTTTTTTGGGGGCATTTTTTTTTTTTTTTTAAAAAAGGGGGGTGTGACATATGATTATATTAATTGTATCATAGTAATTGTCTGATAATTGTACATGCCCTTGGCCTTGTTGGCATCTATCCGTAATAACCGCTTCCATCGGTTCTTCATTAATCGTTTAATTGTATGTAATTAAACGTTCCTTAATAATAATAAAGTTTATTAGTAATATTAAATAGTGACTTCTTATTTAATCTTGAACGTTCGGACCTCGAACATCACAGAGACAAAAGATACAGTTTTGGTGTGTTATCTTGGGGATACAACTCGTCTTACTGCTTTTTGGAAAAAAGGGACCACTTCGGTTCTGGTCCCGGGGTATAACGAACTGAGCCTGCTCAGCCTTATTGACCCCTATGAACTTACAGATCGCCTAAAACAAAAAAGGAGAAAAACCCTCCAAAAACCCCAACAAATTAAGAACACTAATGCACGTTTCGGTGGCAAGTAAGCCACCGTTGTCAGGATGAAAGTAAAAGAAAAAATTAAACTAAATTTAAAAAAAAAATGCTTTAATACCTAGAAGTTTCTGGAAATTTTTTACTTTTTATAACGTTTTGTCATAAACAACATTAGTTTATTTGACTAGTATATTTATAATAGTCAAAAAGACAAAAAATGTGGTATGGTGTGTTAATTGATTTTAAGTTTACCTGAATTTACTTTAGCATCAAGTATAGGTAACCATGTATTATTTAAATTAACAGATATTAATACCACACATTTATCTTTATTTAATAAAATGAATGCACTATTTTCTATTTTACGTTTTTTAAACAAATTTCCTTTGCTAAACCTAAAAATCAACATATTTTAGTTAAAAATCTCATGTTATGTGTGTTTCCTTATTTCAAGATCTTAATAGGCAGATGTTTTAAAAATTTTTATTTTAATTTATGAGAATCAATTCGATGCTGATTAAGAATCTCAGGTAAAAATTTAAAATGAAAAATTTAAAAAGACGAATTTTTTCATTTATAAACCAATTTGTCAGATTCGGGATATAAAGTTTTAAGGGGGCTAAGTCAAAATTTGATAATTAAGCATCTTGGGTGAACATTTTTGAAATTTAAAATGACTGTATTCAAAATGGCGGATTTTGTCATTTTGTCTCAAATTAGAAATATAAGGAATCGATTCTTTTTTGGAATTGGATCCTTTCAAACAGGAATCGATTCCGAATCATTTTAAAATTATATAACGAATCCGGATCACAGATCGTATTTTAAAAAGTAATCGATATCAGCCTTCGGATACTTAAAAAGAAATCGATTCCTGGATTCGATTCCAAAAGCATTCGATTCCTACCCAGCTCTGTCCAACATTTAAGTAAAAACCATACAATTTAGTAAATACTAAATCATAAACATTAAATTTTTTTCAACCAGTATAAGGTAAAGTTAAAATCTCAAAAATCCAAACTTATTTGTTTTGACTAAAGCTTATTTGCTAGTTCCGTTATATGACCAGTTTCTAATTCTTAATGGTTTATTTAAAATAATCAAATGTTTATTTAATTAAGAATATAAATAAGTAATTAATTAGTTATTTAAAACAAACACAGCTTTAAGATTAAGGGGTCATTTGGTTAAACAAATAATTATTAAAAGTTTATTAATTTTAAAAACTATTTTTATGTAACTAATTTCTTAACCTTCCCCAACAGACATATTATTTATTGTAAAATTACGTAATAACTAGTAATTACTTTTTCAGAAAGCTTTATTAGGTACTACCTTATCGCCCAAATCACAAATATAAAAAATCGCAATTCTTCCCTTATTATGTAACTACATTGTGTTTCCTTATTGAGGGAGTATTTAGTCAGGCAATGAAGAAAAAAAGTTCTCGATTTTTTCCGCAGGTCGCATCTAAGGGCGGTTTTCCCATTTGCTTGCAACAATTATTTGTAAAATTCCCCCGAAATTTTTCCGGGATGTACAAACCAGAAATTGCATTGCTGAAACCAAAAATGCATTTAAAAAATGCATTTTCTGAGACGCATTTTGGAAGTTTTTAAAATAACTTTGAAAAAAGAGTCAGAACTGGCTCAAGTCGGGTACCCGGGGGTTTTTGAGGTCACGAATATGATGTTCAAATTGACCCAAAACCGACCTAGAACTAAAGGAAGACCGATGAAGGGTCATACCCGTGGAACTCCCCAAAATTCAGGTAGGAGGGATAAAAACTCGGCCCCGGAAGGTTTTTAGGTTGCTGAATTCAAATATGGCATCGGCGAACACCCCGGACACTAGTGCGTCCGAACCTTGACCTGGACGTCATCTCCGAGAATTTTCATGACAATATCGACAAAAAAAACCCCGCAAATCATTGAGCGGGGGTTTTTGGGGCGCGGAATCCAAATTTCACGTCGAAAAGGGCCCCCCAATTTGTTGCGCCCCAACCTAGACCTTAACGTCATCTCCGAGAATTTTACTGACACCATCGACAAAAACAACCCTAAAATCATTAAGCGGGGGTTTTTTGGGGCGCTGAGTCCAAATTTTACGTCAAAAACGACCCCCCGGACACCGGGTGCGCCCCAACCTTGACCTGAACGTCATCTCCGAGAATTTTCTCGACAATATCGACAAAAACAACCCGAAAATCGTTGAGCGGGGTTTTTTTGGGGCCCTGAATCCAAATTTCACGTCGAAAAGGTTTCCCCTGAACACCTGGTGCACCGGAACCCTGGCCCTGAACGTCATCTCCGAGAATTTTCCAGACAATATCGGAAAAAAACAACCCGAAAATCATTAAGGGGGGGTTTTTGGGGCGCTGAATTCAAATTTTACGTAGAAAACTATCTTCTGAACACCTGGTGCACCGGAATCCCCTGGACGCCATCTCTGAGGGTTTTCCTGACATGATCGAAAAAGACGAACCGAAAAACTTCAAGGGGGGTTTTTTGGGGCGCTGAATTCTAATTTCATGTTGATAACGACCCTCCGAACCCCCGGTGCACCGGAACCTGGCCCTGGATGCCATGGAACTTTTATCTTGACATCGATGCCATTACTATGAATGTAAACCAAACCGGATGTCTTAAAGACCGGCGTCAATACTGCAATAGCTGTGTGGAATTGTTGATTCTAGATTATGTCAGAAGGAAAGAAATAGAATGAATAGAAACGCAATATTTATGTAATTTACGTTAAAACAATTTCTATTTACTTTAAATCAAATACTGTCAACCTGTAAGTTTGCCTTACTTAATTAATTAATAACATAAATGTGTTGACACGTAACTATATATCAAATTATTGATTACATGACATATCGGTAGCTCTTCTTCGTCATCGACTGATGTATTCATACGGGGAAAACACCCTTATCAAGCCTCTGTCTCTGCCACAATAACGTTTAACTGAATATCTTTCAGTGCACCCGGGGTTGGGGGGTTCCATTATCAACATGAAAGGCTTAGCGTTCCTTGAAGTTTTCGGTTCGGCTCTTTCGTCATGTCGGAAACCCTCGTCCCGGGCCAGGGGCCGGTGCACCAGGTGTTCAGGGATAGTTTTTTAAATGAAATTTGAATTTAAACGCCCCCAAAAAAAACCCCGCTCAATGATGTTCGGGTTGTTTTTTTTGATGTTGTCACGAAAAAATTTTCGGAGATGACGTCCCGGTCTAGGTTCGGACCCCCGCTGTCCGGGGGTGTTCGTAATGCCATATTTGAATTAAGCGACCTAAACCCCCCCGGGGGCCAGTTATTCTTCCGGGGAATTTTGGGAAGTCCCCCGGGGATTGTTCATCGGCGTTCTTGAGCTCCAGGTCGGCTGTTGGTCAGTCAAAGCTTTTGCTTAATGGGGCTTCATTGCCTCAAAAATTTTTTTGAATTTTGCAATCTGATTACACCTGACTTTCGAAGTCATATGTCTTAAATTTTTTAAAAGCAGGCAGGTTATATTAACCCCCAAAAAAAAGAAAGTTTCCAACCCCCATGGTGATTATACTAAAAGGCATCAGATCTTCCCCCTCCTTTTTTTCATTCATTAACTCATTAAAAAAAGGACATCCCCCAAAAACACTTATGTAAATAAGGGGTACGTTTCCCCTCCTCATAAAAAATATTAAAATTTAAATTTAGACCTAAAATCTGTTACAATTTGTTTCACTCTTTTGACGTAAACAAAATTTTTACCGGCTGCCATACATACAATGTAAAATGAAACTTGTTGTGGCTGTGTGCACGTAAGAATGTAGAAAAAAACTTTGTACTTTGGGTTTTTTAATTTTGTTGAAAACACATAGTATGTAAATGAAAAAACTTTGAATTTCGTGCAAATTTTTATTTAAAACAAAATCTAGCAGAGCAGTTTCTTAAAACCATCATCAGTGCTATTAGTCGTCAAGCCCCAGTCGTGGCAATTTGAGCCAACATAAATATGTAATAGGACCTTAAAATTATCACATTATTACACAAAAAATTTAAAAAATTAAAACAACTGTGAATAATGTCACTTTTTTAAATTTTTAAAAAGGGTAAAATTTTAAAATTAACTCAAATTTTACCATTTTGTGGAAAGATGAACATGTCATTATGTTAGGTTAAGAAACTTATTACTGATAATGGTTT
This sequence comes from Listronotus oregonensis, assembly GCA_019359885.1. Lineage (NCBI taxonomy): Eukaryota > Metazoa > Arthropoda > Insecta > Coleoptera > Curculionidae > Listronotus > Listronotus oregonensis. The sequence goes on from JAHBCN010014448.1 coordinate 9,551, forward strand.
TACTGAAAGCCTCTGCTAGGATTTTGTTTTAAAAAAAATTTTCACAAATTCAAAGTTTTATATTTCTTGCATACTATGTGTTTTGGCCACCAAAAAAGAACTTTATCAGAACTATCGGCGTAATAAGTCGATAACATTTTTTTGGATTAAAATCAATTTAAAAAATCAAAAAAAAAAAAATATTTTTTTAAAAAAGAATTTGGGAAATTTGTATTTTTTTATGCCCAATGTCACTTTCTGTAAAAATAAAAACAGAATTAGCAAAATTTAGAAAAAACTATTCTATTTTTCATATGAAGTCAAAATCTTGATAAATAAGGTCACAAATTAGGGACAAAAAAGGGTCCAAATTTTCTATACCAATTTCATTCCTCCATTTATTACCAGATATTAAAGAATTTTAAAGTTTTTAACATTTCTCTTTAAAAAATTTTGTATTTCCCTAAAAATAATTACTTATATTTAAAAAATAAATTATATCTTTTTTCAAATTGTTTTAAAAATCAGTTGACACCCGCAAGATTACAAAAAAATATTAATTAACTGCTAATAAAAGAAATGTGTAGGTGATAAAAAGTAGCCACCAAATAATAAATATTTTCTTATGCAATAAAAAATATTCATTACGGCATGTTTAACCCAGATTTGCATAAAATTGATAAAAATTAATATAAAAAAAAGACATCAAAAAGCTGGGGGGGTTTTACATTCGTTTTGTGACAAAGGTTGGTAGTAAAATAAACATGAAGGCTGTCGTATTTTTAACACTTTGGGCTTTGCTAGCTCTATTCCGCTAAGATGTGAGTTCCAGGTCACAAAGTTGGTGGGGACCTCAGGTTTACACACCTTATCAACAGTGGGTCCCAAACAGGTGGAATCGGAAACAAATTAAACAGAATCTCAACAATTCCAACAAGGGTTCAATAATAATAACCAACAACTAGGTAATATTTGCTACTAAATAATTTTTAATTATCTTAAGGGTATTTTTTTTTAATTTAATCAAATTAGTTTTTATAAATTTACATAATATTGTGACTTTGCTTCTGGCTCGATTTTGTCATTTATAAACAAATATTTAGTAAAAACTGGTAATTAACATCGTAAAAATTAACAATCAACAAATATTTTGCTTTGTACGGAATGACTTTAAAGATCTTTGAAACTTAACAAACTTTCATAAAAAATAAAACAAGTTTTTTTATTTCTGTACCTAGCTTAAATCTTCTTTATATATTTCTCCTGACACGGACATGTTTCTAAAGAGCTGGAAGGTAGCACGGGAGAAACCTATTTCCAAAAAAGGATCTAAAATTATTTTCTTAATTTGGACATATATAACATCTTTAAGTTAGTTGCGAAATAATTGAACAATGTTTAAATATTAAACTTAAAATATTTTTTTTAACTTTGTGTAAGCCCACGAGGGCTTATGCAAAGCTTAAGTACTATAGGTACCGTGGGTTTCTGGTCTTTGAAAGTTTAACCCAGTTTTCTTCGGTTTCTTTAACGTTGCCCAAGTACTGAGACTTGCAGATATTATATTATCAGGGTACCTTTTAGACCACGAGCTAGGGCCACCACGGACGTTATACCCATATCTACTACTTCTTCGTTCTCGCCCCCCTACACGGCATGATGCGCTCTAAAACAAACTTTATTTCTGCAATCTTCAACTTAAACTTTGATCTTAGCTTTCCGGGTTTTAAATTTTTTTTCGACGTATTGTGTATCAGTTACTATAGATGGTTACTTTTCTGGCTTTCACGGGAAAATTTAAAGATAAAGTACCCAAAGGCTCAGTACCAGACATAGATATATAAGCAAAGGGAGATAAAACTGTTTACAATTAAAAGCAATCAAACATTGAAATAGTGTCTACCTCTCTAGACCACTTGATGGTCAAATGTGCTTGATACACATGCACCTTTGCCAATTGTCCTTTATTGGCAAATTTTTAGGATATTGTTTTATTAATATTTCCTTTTTAAATTCTTAGAGACCATAGATCATAACATGTCGTTATGCAATAACTTAGTAGCAGCTACAGAAATATGTTTTTTAGTTGATTTTTTTTGGCTTTCTTAATATTATTCTCAAAAATATACATAACGGAATATTAACGGTCAAGATGGGCAACACTGCTTTTTGTAGTTTATTCATAAGTTTCGTACGCTATGGTCACGAAGGTCGTCGGTCAGCTAGTGGCAAATTTTTTATTTGTGTTGTGAGGCGGTGTTGCATTTTGTTTAAACTAGATCAGAGAGAGATTTGTGTTTTTAAAGTGCGGTTATAAGAATATTTTCTTAATATTTTATGTATTATTTTTAATAAACAGACTAGAAAATTGTTCTGAAGTGCCAGGTTTGTGGAAAACTGGATTTTCGTAACAAAAATCTTTCATTTCACAGGTAAGTTTAAACAGTTCTTGGTTTGGTTTGGTACTCAAATAATGGTTCTGGCTGCCAATCTTTTTTAATTCCAGCGCCGTAAACCAGTACTCCCCATTCCAGTCATATGCTGCGATGTCGCAGCATAAGCCTTCCCGGGCTTTGTCTGTGGAAAATCTGGATAATCGGGCTCTGTAGCCCCCAGAAATTCCGAATAATTCTCCACTTAATCGATGAAATGCATAATTAACGGTAGTCAAACCAAGAGCTGCTACAGGTATCGCGCATAACCGTTTTCTGTCAGTACTGCCCCTTCCTGATGAGCGCGCAACCATCTTCCGCCATTAGGAAAATCCCTCGTGCGTAGGGCTCCCAGAAAGAAACAGATATAGGAATCATCACTCACTGCGCTTAGCCCCAGAAGAGAACCCATATTAATTGGCGGCGAGTTCCCCTTCGATTTTCACGAGCAAAATCACTTGTTTTCCGCGCCACTGCGGTCGATTCCACCGAAAAAGCTAAAACAGCTTCCAAACGCGTGTTCACTTGATGAAAGTCGAAACGGAAGTCAACAGTTCTTTTATAAAACTTCACTTCATTGACGTGCAATATCATGGCGAACAAATAACATTTGTTGTTAATACCTTTTATGTTATATTTTTGTGCAGATTAACAACTATTGTTTACTTATTTTAGCATAAAATTTGATTATATAACTAACGAAAAAATGGTTTAATTATTTTATAATCGATTGAAAGTAACCATCAAGGTATAGTTTTTGTTATAAACTTTTTTATTAGATTAATATAGCATATGAACGATTTCAATTATAAAATTTGTTTTAGAGTTTCCTGTTGACCCGGAGAGAAAAAAATTATGGTTTTCCCTACTTGGATTTGGAAAGAATATGCAGTTACCACAAATTGCCAAAATCTTTCAGATTATTTTAAATCTTGTGATATTATCACAAATAGAAATAAATAGTTAAATATTCTTGGATTAGTTAAGAATACTTTAATATTGTTACTGAATACAATAAATTATATGCAAAAAAACAGTGAAATTTTTTCTCACCTTTTTTCTTTTCTCGTAATCAAAAAACATTAAAAACATAGAAGTTAAAAATATCTATTTAATTTAGAAAAAATAAAATTTATTTACAAGAAAGGGTCCTAAACATAGATTTTTTATTTAAATCCAAATCCCAAATTTTAATTTTCCTAAAAACTTCCAATTATATTTTGATATTCGTACTGAGCTAAACATTTTTTGGTATATTAATTTCCTCCTCTCACTTTTACAAAATGGTATTGCATGCGTTTTTGATCTCATTAGTGGACTTTAAGGGTGGCTGTCAGATGATCTGTTATTCCTTTTTATGACATAAAAGTAAATCTATAAAAATCGGAGTGGATAGCGATAAAGATAAACACGGGCAATTGCGATAAGGTTAAAAAAACAGATTTAAGCTTTTTATTATGTATGGTTAACGGTAAACAATGCCATGACTGAGTCTTATAAAATAGCTATGTTTTGGATAATATACTAAAAAATATATGTTAGTAATTTTCTATAGATAAATAGTTTTTGGAAACGAACTACGCCACGGTTTGCGCTGGTAAACATTTGCGACATTGCCTGCAGGGATTTTTTTTTATCGGAAGTCCTTTTCTTACACATTATCAATGTTTGATACACAACAAAAGCCAATTGATGAATGAACAGTTATATCTCCCTTTGCTTATATATCTATGGTACCAGCACTAACTCTGTTTTTTCTTGATATCAACGATCTTCTATCTTTCGCAATTAATTCAACCCATAATTTTGCTAGTGATAGCAGCCCTTATTCTTATATTAAGTTTCTCAAGCCAGTCGTAATACCTGAGTTGCAAAACAAGTGCATATATGTGTTTCACAGTGCCTTGAATTAATATTGAATTTGGGCACCAACAATCTTGTCTAGTTTAACACCCCTCAAATAGAAACAAATTAACAAAAATAATTTCTCTTCCAAACCCTTTAACTATCCATTTAGTTTATTTCTTTATTCCTTGAGTGTCGAGACTGTGGAACCTGTCTGCAGAAATCTTTCCTGATCTTTCCTTTTCGTACAAACATTGAGATCTTTTGATTCTGTCTCGTAAACTGCCTGTTACTTCATGTAAACACCCACAGTGTTTAGACTTTAAGCCTTCGTGGACTGTCCCAAAAAATATATATATTTAAAAAACTGTGTGTTCTGTAAAAGATGAAATTAATTATTTTTTGCATCAAAATAAAGTTTTTGTAAATTTTAACTTAAAAAATTAGGGAAAAATACATACATTTAATTTTTTTTATAACTATTTTGCGCTGTAGTTTTGCCCACCTGTTTTTTTGTATACATTATTCGAAAATATACGGATATTTAAATGATTTCTTTTTAAAACTTTCCATCTTGGTAATAAAATATTTAGAACAAAAATTCAAACAACTAATATTTTGGATTGACTTAATCAAGGTATGCCAGTTTATTTTATACAACAGGTTAAATATTTTTGTAGGTTGTTATCATAGTTGGTTAATTTATTAAAAACTAAAGGAGTATGTGCAACACATCGCCCACTGTCTTCAAAAGTAACACAACTCAAAAAATGTAATTTGACAGTAAAGTCTCAGCAAAATGCACCTTGTAGTTTAAAAGTTTTTCTAACAAAATTTTAGAATAAGCTTTTGTGCATGTAAATTATTAAAGTAACTTAAATTTGGTTTAATTTTAAATTTAAGAAAGAACATGGATTTTTCAAATAATTTTTATGTTACCTTTAGTAAAAATACACAATCAAATTTGGGAGTTAAAGGGTGACTGATATTTTATTTTTATCTCCCATAGTTATCTGACCTATGCCTATGGCTGCTTTAAGAGACAATTTAATTAAAAATGGATTTAAAATACATCAGTTTGATTTTAATACCAACACATTTTTTTTTTAATTTTAGGACATCTATTTTTTTTTAATTTTAAATTAAGAAATGTTCTAGCAATAGAAAAATGTGAATATTTAAATATCTAACTCTTGGACGAGTTATAAATTATATTTGATACATTCCTGTTAATGATTAAATAAGGTATAGATCACGATGTTTTAGGTAGGCAAATCAAATTAAAACACACTTAAAATAGTAAAAAACGCATAACCCTTAATGTGATAAAAGGGAGTTTTCTGAACTTACATTTGGTTTTCATTTATAATGCAATTTATTTACCAATTTACTTAAAACATAATTGACGTAAATATGTTTAAACTATATATATTTTAACTAAATTATAACACATAACTTATTTGCAACACATTGACAGTTACCCTAGTTCTAAATAATAACAGTTATAATTTGGAAAAGGAATAACACTTTCCACAATATTAAAAACTTCTGTAAGCATACTTATATAAAAAAAATATTTTACTTACCTATTAACTTAATTGATAGCTGGACAACAATGGGCTCAACAAGGGGCTCAACATTGGGCTCAACAACGGGCTCAACAACAGGCGCAACAACAATGGGCGGTCCAACAGGCTTAACAACAATGGGCGGCTCAACAGGTAGGTCGTATATATATATATATATATATATATATATATATATATATATATATATATATATATATATATATATATATATATATATATATATATATATATATATATATATATATATATTTTAATTTATTTTTCGCAACAGTTAATTTATAATTTAATTTCAATTTTATGATCCATCAATATTTATAAATACACAGCACATCTATCTCATTTTTTATAGAGCTAAAAATAAATGCAGAATTAAAAAAAAATTATAGCTTTTATAAATAAAAATAGCTAAAATGAAGAAAATGCACAAAATAAAGTTTTTTTTTAATAACCTGTACATTGCAAAATTGGTGGTGTATGTACTAAGATCTTAGAATATACCAGAGATAGGAAAATGATTAAATTATTAAAGTTTAGGGTAATTTCTTTGTTAATTTTCTTATTCTTGTGTTTATTTAGCCGCATTTTTAAAGATATGCTGATTTTTTTTTAATCTCAGTGCATTTTTTTCTGTAAACTTAAAACTATCATAGCTTACAAAAAATTTTATTTTTTTATAATAAGGTAATACATAGGTTTTTTTTTAATGATGAAAATCGCATTTTTTTATAAATGACATTTTTAAAGCTAATAAAATAAGTAAAAAAAAACTAAAAATATATTAAAGACAAATCTAACCATAGCGCATAACCTATTTTCACTTTAAAGTCAAATAGTTATACATCCGCATTATACACTATACAGGGTGTCCCACGACGAACCGACGCGGTCGATTTCTCAAAAACTTAGCAACGGAAACTTTTGAAAATTTGGCAGTTTACTAATATCAATAAAAGCAACTCGTCTAAAATATTTTCAAGATGGTGGCACTTCCGGTTGTCGGAAGTAGATGCTAACTTCCTTATTTTTAATAAAACACCCTATATATTGTTGCATTTTTGGATTTCCCAGAAAATTCTAGATATATTTTGTGTATAATATGCTATACCTAAGTCTAACCGTTTTCGACATATCTTGAATTTTATGAATTAAGTACAAAAATTAACTGATAAAAAACGTAAAAAGTCAATTTTTTCAAATGGAAACCCCCTACTTTTATATTTTTATCGAATTTAGCATTAAAAAATAAGGTAACTTTATATTAAGTGGTCTATTTTGAAAATGCTTAGTTTTCGAAATAATTGACAATTTAACATTTTGTATTGTAAAAGTGCTATATGGCTCTTTAATTTTGTTATTAGTGGGCCATGTCTTTTTTTCGCCGCGTCCCGCCGTTATGCATCAATAAGAAATAGCACATACTTCTACAGGAACCTAATGTGTATATTAATATGAAAACAATTGGATTAATAATTTTTTAAATCTACCATTAAAAAGACACTAAGCAAAACTGTTAAATCTTTAATTTAAAAAATGGGATGTTAAATAGTATCTAAATTTTAAGTTTAGTTCTATATTCGATTTTAAGAAAAGAAGTTGTTAAGTAATTACATGTTTTTTATTGCTTTTAACAATAGATGCAAACTGCCAATATCATTCAACAAGTTCAAGAACAACAAAACAATCAACAAGGACCTCAAAGTAGAGCGTCAAGCCAACTGGCGCAAACTCTTGAAGCAGCTTTGGAAGCTCAATTGGTTTCTAATAACGTTGCAAATCAACAAGTATCTCAATCTGGACACGTTAACCCTGGACAAAATTCTGCTGTTTTCCAAGCCCAAGTTCAGCAACTAATTGACCAAAGTAATATCCAGGATATTCAAGCGTAAGTTTCTTGTAGTCTATAACATTTAGTATAACATTTTTTTTATATTTAGCTTTTACATCTACTATTAAATATATTTAATAATTTTATTACGTAATCCAGATTTTGTAGTACATCGGTTGATATAGTAAAATTTAACATACCTTTAACTTTTTGTTAACAAACCTTTCATTTTATGTAAAGTTTTTAGCCACGAAATATTATTGCTTTTATTGCTTTTCATCAAGTTTTGTGGTATATTTAATGATCTGTTTTAAATTTGTGTATTGGATAATAACTTCGCTGGGTGGCACCATTATTTGTGTAGAGATATTAAGATTTAGCATTGCCTCATCTGTTACCAGTTTTAAATAGAAATTCATTATTTTGTTAGATATGCTTCTAAAAGTAAATTTATTAAACAATATTTTTGGTAATAAAGTTTAAAAACCTACTGTAAATACTGCAACCTTTATACATACTTACATTTCTGTTACCGTTTGCTTTTTTTGTACTCTAAAAATTACCATGGCCGCAAAGCTTTTAATTTATTAAGCTGAATAACTGTTTAGTAAAGAATATTTAACCAAGTACTATGTAGTATTTTAAGTACCTATTATTATTTGTTTAGCATATAATAAAGAAAATTATTTTTTGTAGTGAAATATATAGACAACAGACCAGTGCATGACAACTTCAACAACAACAACAGTTTTTAAATCAACAAAACCAACAAATTCAGGCACAAATGTCTGTTGCTCAACAAGAGGGTCAGCCCCAACAACAAGTTCAACAACTTCAACAGGCTCAACAAAATCTTCAGCAACAAGAACAACAATTGTTAAATCAACAAATTGCTCGCCAACTTGTCATTCAACTTCAGGAGAGTCTTATTAATCAACAGAACCAACTCCAACAAGATATTGTAGTTGAGCAAATTAACCAACAAGCTTCATGGTCTCAAAGTGGAAACGTATGGCAAGTAGTTGGAAATTCATGGCATCGAAGATCTAACCTTGAAACTGGTAGTCAGTGGTCTAGGGCTGGATATGCACAATCTCAAATTCAAAACTCTTGGCGTCAACGTGATAACGTTTGGTCTGCCTAAACGAATGTGATTACCATTATATATTATATAATAATTAAGTATGTTTGTAGGTGTAAATATTTAATCAATATATAAACTAGCGCAAGACTGCATACACAACGTGTTTAATTTAATTTTTATCAATATTTTAATTTTAAAAAATAAACATTGTATTTAATATAACGTACGGTTGAAATAGATAATATTTTGAATGTGTGAGTTGGCTCAATTGCAATTCTGTTATTCTAAACAGACTGATGTTTTCTTCTACCAAGAAGGAGGCAATAATATTAAATGACTCGTGAATGGTATAAAGTTTGTCACATATCGTCTCTCGATTCCCAGAGCTGGAGAGACACTTTTAGGTAGTAGTTATTTAAAATAACGTCCATGGTAGCACTACCGCGTTGTCTAAAAGGTGCTGTAAAATGCAACATTTGCATGTTTCAGTGCTTGAATAACGTTGACGGGACAGCTGGGAAGAGATGGAGTAAACACCGGAAAACCCGGGACTCACGGTAATTTGGTACTTTATATATGTTTATATAATATGTAGGATATAATATACATATATAATAATCCTTCTGAGCTGTCATAAAGATTAATATATATATATATATATATATATATATATATATATATATATACAGTAAAGCGCACCGTACTGCGAACATAGGGGGCTATGGATGATTTTGGATTTACCCAATTCTAAAATACCAATAATGATTTTGTGGCTTGCATTTTTTTTTTCGTCTCGTTTCCTCACGTGGCTCATTTTTGGTTGGGGCTGGTGGGGAGTACGGTGATAAATTCTGAAGAGTTATCTGCCCAGTTTAGTTGTGTACTACGTTTTTATTTTCAGTAATGTAATATGCAGTGTTTATAGGCAAGTAACAGAAGCTAGCTAGCATCAACCGTCTTCGATCGTATTTTTATCAGCCATAAATTTAAAATTAGTTGCTTACGACACCGCAACGTTTGCTACGGTTTTAAGAACCAAACAGTTTTTCCTAATAAAATAAAAGAATTTTCTCAAATAAATAATGGAACGTAGAAGATATTTTAAAAAAAATAAATTAATGTGCATTCATAAAATAAAAAAAATAAAATATTTCAAGTTATCGAAGATGCTCAAATAAACCACCTTCCTGAGCCAAACAATAACCAAGATTGTCATAAAAACGCCTTCTGACATTTGCTAGAATATTAAGGGTAATAATCGTAAAAGAATTCTCAATTTGTAATTGCAATTCTTGTAGATTATTAGCCCTATTCTCCTGGAAACCATAAATTTGTGATTTTACGTGACCCCAGAGAAAAAAATCGTTTGACCCCAAAAAAAACAATGTTTTTATGAAATTTTCATTGTTATTTTTCTTTACAGTTTCACAAAATTGCATTCGTCTAAAATGATCATCGGGAAAATTTCATGGGTTTTTTTTTAGTTTGTAGGATCGGTATTCTTTTTTTTAACACTCTTTCCACTGATCCTTTGCTCAAATTAACCTGTTGTACAATTGTATTGATGAAATTGTAGGATTTTCACTAAACTTGCCACTACTATAATTTTTCATTTCCCTTTGTTGTTTTTTTTTGGTGCACTATCATGTTTATGTTTTTTTGGGTTAAACAACCAAATGTCAAAAAGTTTTTAATGACTCGGTGAATAGTGAAAATTGTGGGGTAAGCCTGGTTGGGAAAAAATTAATAAAAAATTTCCCCCAACTCCCTATCAGGATTTCCACGGTGATACCATTTAATATTTTTTTAATTTTTTTTTTTAGTTCGTGAACATCCATTATTAATAATTATTATTTTTTTTAAAAAAAAAATTTTTTGGCGCAAATAATCGACACCGTACAACTATAGCTGTCGAGCGTTCGATAGAAAAGGAATTATTTCAGGAAAAAGGTATTGTGTTGATCGCTTTGCCGGCCGACGGGGTCTTAAAAATTTTTTTTTGGAAAATTATTGATCGATAAGCAATGCGTGCGACGTTTTTAGGTACCCCCAAAATCCCCCAGGATCCCCCCTATGTTCGTAGTCCTCTGCTTTTTTACTGTATATATATATATATATATATATATATATATATATATATATATATATATATATATATATATATATAATTTTTTTTTAAATATATATATTTTGGAAATTTTTCTTTTTTTTCGTATTTAAATTGGTTTTCCAAAAAAAAAAAAAAAATACTTTGGGGAAAATTGCAACTTGTTCGTTTAAAAAAACCATTCCCAAAAAAAAACCCCAATTTACCATTTAAAAATTTGGACCTTTTCTTTAAAAAATCCAAAAACAAAAAAAAAATTTTAATTTTAAAGGGAAATTTCCGGTTTTTCCAATAACGGAAAAAATTAACCCCCCTTTGAAAAGGGAAATTTCAAAAAAATGATGCAAAATTACAATGCGTTTGGAAAAAGTTATGTTTAATTTAAGATTTTTTTTTAATTGGGACAGTTTTTCGAAGGCTGTTTTCCCAAAATACTAATGTACCGTGGGTGTCTTAAGTGTGGTGAGGGGGGTTTATTCACACTTACATATTTGAAGATTAGGAGGAGAAGAAAAAAAAAAATGAAAAAAAGTCGAAAATTTAACAAATGTAAAATATTAAAATAAAGTTCGATCTTGGTTTCAATATATTTTATAAACTTAATGTAATTATTTAGGTGTTTTATAAATTTAGGTTAAAAAAAAAGAAACAACTTTAAAAAACATTTGTACCACACATTTTGCAACATTCTAATAGAATAAAGACACTTCCACTTATGGTCACAAAATTAACACGTACCCTTAGTACATTTTTCGGGGTAATACCACGAGTGTTAAAAAAATTTCCCAAAAATTTTTTTGAAAGCTTGTTTTTTTAATTCCACGAGTTCGAAGAACAAGTGGAAATTTTTATAAAAGCTTGAATGAAAATTATCTGGTTTAAGCACAGCGGTTTTAGGGAGAATTTCCCCAGAATGGAGAAATATAGAGTATTATACTATTAAAAATTTTTTTTTGTCAAAAATTTTAATTTTATGCAACATAATTAAAACTATAACTGAAATCTTTTTTAATTACATCTATTTCTTCATCGTGTAATGACCAAATCAACTCATTTTGACTGATTTTGATGTTTCTAATTGACAATACAAACAAACAAGTTCGATTGTTCTTGTTTGTAAGTAAGTGGTAATACCCGTTGTCTAGGCAATGTAAATTTCCGCTGAATTTTTGATTTTTTAAAAGTGTCTTATGGGAAAATTTATACATTAGTGAAAAAAATTTACTTTATTTATTACCCCTACTTTTCCCCAATCTGCCAAATTCAAAAAATTTCTTTAGGCCCATGTTTATAATTTAAATTTGGTTTTATTTGGTTATTCTTTCTTCTTTAATTTAGTTTTTTTTAATTTTTTTTAAAATTTAATTTTTTGGGAAATTAAAAAATAAATTTTTTCATTGTGCCAGCGTATTTTGTTATGATTTTTAGTCTCTCAGAAAGATTGTTACTGCATACACATTATACATAGGATAGCAGTTTTTAGTGTATTTCGAGAAAAAAAAAATTTAAAAATTTTTAAATTCCCATAAAGCAAGTTACCAATAATTTTAACTTACATGTGTTATTTCTACAATTAGTACCTTAAAATAAAAAAAATCTAGGTGCTTTATAAGATTAATTTTAAAAAGTGGCCGATTAAAAAATCCCCCAAAAAAAAAAATAAGGGCTAGCTCCTATCCATAAAAATCAACCTTTAACTGGAGTCTAAAATTATATCAAGTACTGTCCACACTTTTGCTTCACTGTTTTTTGACTTGGCAAGTTTTTTGCTGATTTTTCTGTCTGACAATGTTTTTCATTAATTCAGACAGTGAGTAAAAAACTTGCCAAATTAAAAAAAAGAATAAAACAAAATTGTCGACAGAGCTTGGTCTAATTTTAGATCTCAGTACTTTAGGAAGCTGCTATTTTTGGATAGGAACTTGCCCCTTATTTTAGGTGTTGAAAGAAATTGGGGAAAGGGGATGCATCCAATGCCTGTTGTTTTTCTCAGTACACTTTGTTTTGGACAAAAGTTGCAGCAAATGCCACAAGACAACAATTACAAACGCATCTTCACTACCTACAACCATGGTAAGAGAAGTGGAAAAAATAAATGAGGAAAAGAGCGAATTTTGAATTTTTAAAAAAAAAATTCCAATAACAAATAAA